>LS520527.1:180373-190696 GCA_900490845.1 Pristionchus japonicus
TAAAGGTAAAGGTAAAGGTATCCCCGTACTCAAGGCACTTGCGTCCTGCGGGAGCCCACTGCTAGGCCAGTGACTATATTTAAAGGCCAGTTCAGTCCGTAGGGCCTAATCTATTCTTCGGACCTACTTTACCGCGTGATCTAGTCACTACCAATTCCCCTTGCGGGCGCCTTGGTGGGGCGGAGGCGGTGTCACGGCCAACACGGGTAGTATGGAATGGGAGGGCGCCTTAGACCACTACACCACTTCGCTCTCTGACAACAGAGTGTCATCGGATTACTTTCGCAGGAACTGGTTGAGCGCACGATTCCCTTTGGCATCGGCAAGCGACAGTGCGCGGGCGAAGGTCTGGCAAGAACTGAGTTGTTCGTCGGACTAACCTCACTGATTCAGGTAAGAGCAAATAATGAAACTGCGATGGAAATATCACCTATTTTCTATTTTCAGAACTTCCGCATCTCCCCTCTGCCTGGATCCACCATCGATCTCGAACCAATCTACACGAACATTCATTTCCCCAAACCTCAGAATTTCCGATTGGAGAAAGTGTGATATCTAAAACAATGTAAATCGATGGTATAAATATTGTGCATAAGAATTTTCAAACGTTCATGTCATTCTCACTTGCAGTCGATTATTTTTCCATTAATCGAATGAAGAAGTATTTGTGCGTCTACCTTAAAAATTAGTAAAGTGGAAGAGGGTTGACGTTAACAAACACTCGATCACAAGTTCCTATTGGGGATTTGAAGAAGGTTTGATGGCATAGCATTGTCTTTGATATTTCTGACACGACCACTCCAAAAGTTTGTTGCACCTCGTTCCACTCTTCGCGGGAGGTCTCTAACAATGAATCGTTGTAGTCTTAGAGCAGGAAGCGAAAATGGAGAAATATGTAGGAAACTATCAATATCTGTAGTTTAATTCGAATGTGTACTGTCGAACTCACAGCATTCAAAGGAAGGTAAATATTCGAAATCATATTTATATCTGCGTTGTAGAGAACATCAACAGTATTCAAAATGCGATTATTCAGCCCATCTACCATCGCTCCAGTCTGAAGTGCTCCCAAGCAGCGCAATTCTGCACAGTACACAATGAACCGTCCTGGCGAGCGCTTAGCCACTGTCCATGAACGCTCAGAAGAGACCACGATCCGTCGGCATTCTGAAGTGATTGGTTCAGGAACAATCCCAGTAGAAGATATCGTATGTTTTAGCCCCCCCCCATAAGAAGGAATACAATTGCATCGCAAACATGATAATTAGGCCATTTTTTTCAACAATTCCACGCACTCTATCGTCACTATGACCTCTGAGAGAAAGTGGAATATGAAGATATGATTATCCAATCAGAAATAAAGTACCTGGAACGGCTTCCACATCTGATCAGCGCAATCCTTCGGGTGCCTGTACGAGAGATCGACGTGACCATTCGCGTGCGCTTGCAGGAATCTGGCGGGTATGCTGGGCCCTCCACGCGCCTTCAGCACTACCTGCGATGTGTGCACTACCTGTTCATGTCAGAGGTCTGTATTTAAATTAGCTGAAAAATCTGATTTATGCTTTTTTTGCTCATTAATATGCAATAAAAAAAGAAAAACAGAAAAACCTTGGCATTCCAGTCCTCAATGTACCAGTTCTCCAAATTCCCCGGCGGCGCTCCGTGAGCCAAGCTGACCTCCCGACTCGTCAAATCCTCAGCTGCATGCAGGTAGGTGCCATGCACCGACAGAACGCTCTTGCGACCTGATGAGAAAGTTTGAAACATCGGATGGTGGCCAGCCCTCCTCATGCAACAGTCTCCTGAATCTCGTAGAAGAAAACTGGCAAGTTTAGAATCTTTATTCGGTTGCGCACTTTTAGCATAAACGGCTCGACACTAGGGATGCCGGACCAAATACCAAATGGTTTGGTTTCTCGTCTCACTCACCCAAATACTTGGTTTTTTCAAAGAATGTCTAAATATTTGGATAGGCGCTCTCCAATATTTCCGCACTCTCTCGTTCATTTTACCCCAAACCAAATATTTGGTTTTCACACCAAAGCTTTGGGTTTTTCCTACTGGGTACCAAATGTTTGATATTTGTATTTTATCCGGCATCCCTACTCGACACTGATAGGCAGGTCCCAAGTGGTGTACCTCCGGCGTCGAAGGAGAGCTGCTTCGTGCTGTCGCGCATCTGCTGCCGACCCGCATCCAGCACGATCTGTCCAGCACGAGAAGAATCGCCGCTGCGAATCGCGTCGATCGCCGCTTGCCTTAGAGGAGTGCTCTCACCAATTGGGCACTTGTGGAGTGCCCCCGGAATTCGATGTGTCTCACTCAGTCTAAGTTTTGTACTTCCCCTAAGCAGGGTTGGCGAAGAAACAATGTACAACCTTCACCTAAGCAGGGTTGACTAATGCTGAATTCATAGTCACTTATTCCTCATTTTGAGGGGTCAATTTGCGGTATCAAAGAACCCCTTCATAGTCGATCGATCTGATGGATCATTTTGTCCCCTCACCCCCTCTCCTCCCCTCTCATTCGTCTCATTCCCACTAGCGATGGGTGGCCTCCACTCAAATTTGGCGAGAAAGGGATGAGTGAGGGGAGTGAGGGGACAAAATGATCCATCAGATCGATCGACTATGAAGGGGTTCTTTGATACCTCAAACTGACCCCTCAAAATGAGGAATGAGTGACTATGAATTCAGCATAACTTCCGGTGAACTTCTTCCAAAAATTGACTCGTCGCAAAATAGTTCAAGAGAATTCAGATTTTGATTTTTCAGATTTTTGCTGATATAGTTCTGGGATGCTACAGTTCTCTTCTTGCAGAGATTACTCCTACATTGTGAGATGAAAAGACGGCCTAGCCAGAAACAGAGTGTGACTGGGCTTAGACATTGACCACACCCTCTTTATCACCCTCCCCACATGAAATAGGGATCGATGTAATTTCACTTCACATACTATCTCGCCTTTATGATGAGTTTGCAACCTGAAGATACGGCGACAAGACAAGTAACTATAACGCCGAACCAACTCAGAAATCAGAATCTGACCTCTTGTCAGAGTCTAGGCTGAGCGCGTCAAAAGCGCGCGCGACTCCGTCAGGTCCGGCGGACCGGAGAATGTCCGCGACGCGGTCGGGTGGCACAGATCGCGTCGTGCCGTCACAAATGATCACCATTTGTATGTTGATGACGGGAGCTGAGATTAGAAACGGAAAAAAATACGTTCGAAAACATCATCTTACAATCATGATTGTTCAAAACAATTTTTAGTTGCTAAAAATCCGATCGCTCAATCAAAACATGATTCCACACAACTCACAATTGATATTGTGTGAGTTTTCGTGATGCGTAGCGTAATGACCATAGTTTCGACAGTGGTTGTTGATGGTCGACATTAAATATCTGTAACAGAAATTTTATTTGGGAAACATTTTATCAACTCTCGAATGAACTCGAGTATTGAAGCTCGATTTTCAAAGAAATCAGAAAGCGAATAAGTCAATCTGAAGAAATATTAACGGTTGGAATTTGGAAATTTCAGCAATTTTCGAAAATTAAGTGATGGGGTCACACAGTAATTCCACGATGTGAATATTTGCCTAACCTATTTCCCTCTTTTCTCTCTCATATCTACCTGACTGTTTATTTACTGCGGCGCGAGCTATCTTAAAGTTTCTCCCTATGATCATCAAACAGAAAACCTACTTCAGGGAATCGCTCATCTTCTTGAGTTTGAGAGGAGAGTTGTTTCGAAAGTAGAGTACAGCTAGAGAGAGATAGAGAATTTAGCTTCAAGATTATATACCTCAATGCACCCCATCCTCTTTTGTGATTTGCCACAAAGCTTTTATATTTTCTACAATCTCATGTGTACGCAAATTTTGGAGCATTTTAACGGTTGTTTTTATATTCGATGCTTTCGCTTCTGAAACTACAATTGCCGTAGTTTTATTTTACCCCGCAAATATGAACGGACGAAGCGGTGTACAATTCCTTAAGTTCGCGTGAAGTTCAGAGTCTACGGTTTGTCAGGCACTCAAGTAGAGGGCGGCAGTTAGGGAGGAGTCTGTTCGGTTTGTTCGCGTTCTCCTTCTAAAATACGCCCTCAATCACCGGATTGTCATAGTGAAATTCTGCGGTCGTGCATTGCAAATTAAATTTGAAAATTATTTCGTTCAATCAGGAAATCAATCAAAGCGTTTGCGTATGTGCTGCATATTTATTCTGTTTTTATGATATTTTTCTGTTGCAGACCCGTTACGATGAACATAAACACGAACTTGAAGAGTGACGCGCACTTCGATCACGACAACAACAGCCGCAACAGGACGGACGACCGCTCTGCGCATGACAGCCACAAGACATGGGATGATCATAGGGTAAGAGGAGATAAGAGGAGTGCAGTTGGAGGCAGAGCGCTCTACCACTGAGCTATGCCCCGATGCTCTCGGTATGGTCTGTTGGGTGCGGTGGCATGCTTTCCCTTTGCAGGTGGACGATCGTCGCGATCAGCGATCGTACGTGAAGGACGACCACCGCATCTACGACCTGCGCGACCAGTCGACGAAGAGCACCAACTGCCGCACGTACGGCGACGGCTCCGTGCACCACGAGAACTCCCACAATGGCAAATAGGCAGCGTCCATTCTTGTGGCTTCGAGCATCAGTAGTTCACTTGAATTCCACCCACTGGTGTTTTGCCGAATAAACATTTGAATATTTTGCGATACTCTAGAAAAAAGCACTGCTTCTTGCACTTTTCTCTTTTGTGTATTCATCGCATTCTTCATGGAACGATTCTTCGCTAATAAGCGGCATCTGGGAAGATTGTTCAGTTATAATCTTTATTCTCAAGAGGATGAGAATGATTGCAGTTATTCTCAAGAGAATGAGAATGTTTGCCGGCGCGTTCTTCCACTTAGTCACTCACTCATCTCTATTTGTTCGTTCTGTTTGCGTCAAAGCGTTGGTTCTCTCTCGACCATTCGCTGTTAAAAAGATAAACCTATCTGCTTTCTCAGTTATCAGTTAGAGAGGGGTTCTGAACTCTAGCCATTCTAGCCTATTTGAAAAAAAATTAGAACCATTGATGTCAAGAGTAGAGTGCGGAGAGGAAGAGTAATTTTGACATTTTCTGAAATCATTGAGCGGTTTTATCGCGCGAATGAGATTGGAAACCCAGGGAAGAGTTGATTCCAATCAATTCCAAAACCATTTAGGAATATTTTCCCATTTTGAACGCGGCAAAATGTTCACATTCTTCCGAGTTATTCACAACTCTTCCGGAAGAGTCTGCGATTTTTCAAGTTTTTGTTGATTTACAGTTCTAATATGCGAATTAGACATGATACTCACTCAAATTCAAGTTTCAATTGAGCCACTAGAATTTCCCAACATATTCTTCCTAACTACACTGAGATGACTATCGAGCCTTTGATTTTACAAGCGATTTTATGCTTCCGCAAACTCTTCCTCTCCGCACTCTAGTCAAGAGTATTAGTTTTTGACTATCGATGTCCGGAACGACTTTTCAACATTTCCCAGTGCAATCATATTTTTGCATAGTCTTTCCAATTTGTTCTCATTTTCGATCATACTAATATACATATACACTATAATCAGGTATTAAAAACATTTCATTTGTAACCATCGGATTAATTCCGTACATATCCCAATTAGCTGGGTGTTTTGTCGGTTCAATTCGCAGTGACTCATTGCAATGCTTTCTATCACGCAGATCCTCTCTTGATACACAAACAATATTTGATTTTGCAGGCAATTTCATCAAGGTCTCGGCAAATGATGGGCAACGACCAATCGGCGAATAGTGGCATCGATCGAGACCACAACAACCAGACGACAAATGGCAGCAACAACAGATACGTTGATCATCGCACCATTGACAGCTTCAAGAGCTACGACGACCATCGAGTATTTAAGGATCGAGATGAGTCAGTCGTTGTGAACGGTGACCACCGGGTCTGGAGGACCGGCAATCAGTCGACTGTAGCCAACAACCGTCGTGCGTACGGCCCCGGGTCTGTCGTGAATGATGTCATCGTTGGTGGTGATTTCGCTAACGACGGTACCACAACTACCATCCTGAATGACGGCCGTACACCAACCGTAGACAGCCTCAAGATACACAATCGTTCGAACGACCACAGCTTTGAGAGCCTCGACGATTGTCGGACCGCTGATAGCTTTTATGGCGACTATTGGACTTCGGATCGGAAGAATTATGGTGACCATCAACACGGTAGATGCAATAGACACGAGGACGATCGGATCATTGACAGCTTCAAGAATTACGATGATCATCGGGTGTATGATAACCGTCGCAAGGCGCGCACCATTACGGACCGCCATGGATACTACGATCGTAGAAATGAGTCTGTTATCAACAACAACTGTCGGACGTATGGCCCTGGATCTGTCGTTATCGAAGACGTTGTGATCAGTGGTGAGTATTTGTCCTAGAGAGTTGAATTCTTCAAATTTTTATCTTAGTATAGTTAGATACTTGTGGAGTTCCCCGGAGGAATGCATGCGTTTCACACAATTTCGAAACGAGATTTCCCATCTCAGGGCTATTCGTCTGGGTTCAATGATGGGTAGTCATGCTTCTCATGAACTCCATAAGTACCGCATATTTTGCTTCAAAATTTTTAAACTGCAGTGTTGCAATGTAACAAATATCACACAACACATGTTCAGTTAGTGTCTGTCAGGGCGGCAAACAGCGAAGACAAGATATGTACTAACAAATATTGAGAAAAGCATTGCAGGTTCGGCCGAAGGTCAGGGAAGCTCTACATCATATACCCAGATTTCTTCGGGATCACGCAGGCGATCGACCTGAAACTTGCTGAAGAACGAATGTGCCATGCAGATAAAACGATACAAGTTGTTCTATGCGGAAATATAAATGCAGTATATTCGAGAAGCATTCGAAAAGTGAAACAGAGGCTTGGGAAAACAAATTTAGAAAAGCTACAAAGTGCACATGGGCTAAAGAAACAAACAATTTTTCACAGACTTCATTGTGGTTACGTTGAATGTTGAGGTTACTCGGATAAATCACACGACTTCGGTATTACTACTTCTACGACAGTTCTAATTAGTCAAGCGCGAAGCTTCGAAACGAAAATTGAGTTAGCCTTTATTAGTCATTCTCTCATTCTCTCGCCTCTTTATCTGTTTACCGATCACCAATGCCCTCAATCTAAAGAAACCAATTCACATCCGCAAGTGGACAACCACTCTCCAGAGATGAGCATTTACAAAATTTTCTCTGTTCTTCATTCTTTCAGATTGGTTGGAGGGTTTTGAAACAGTTTTGTTCAGAGTTATAACGGTATATTAAAACGTATCCAGATTTGGAAGAAGTTCGAAACAATTCGGCAATCAAATTACCTGTCTCAGAGCTTTGATCGCTCGAAAGGACTTAATGATTTTTGAGCAAATGTATTGCGTGGCCCTTTGAGTTTCACTAATGCGTTTTTGTATCAGCCACATTATTCGTCCACATAATTCGCAATCCAAGTTCTAGCGAGTACAATGACACAAACATCAGTTTCAGCGGACAGTGAGCACTAGCACAAGAACCTGCATCCCATCAAAACGTCTGGCGGGTAAAAGAATCGAAAACAAAGCCATTTACGTACGTGATCTTGTCCCCGAGTGCACCCAGCAAACGAGGAACATTCCGTGGGTGCACAATATGGGAAGGCGGCCACAGGAAGAGCGGGGATTCATGTCGGAACAGCAAAAGTATTATGAAAAGAGCGAGGCAGCAGGATGATTGCGCCTGATTGTGCTAAACTTTGTGCCAAATTTCAGAACTATGCCAGAATTCATGCCAAAGTAGTGAATTCATGTGAGTATTGGAATGTGTGTTCTTCGAGTGAGACAGATAGTGCAACAGGTTCGCTACACGTAAACAACAAGGAACGCGACCAAATTCGATCCGGAACGTCCCCTAATCGTAACCTATTCCGGATACATCGAAATGCGTGGGCGCATAAAATGACCTATCCTTTCCCTTTCTCTGCTCTTCCTTTCGGCGGCCACTCTCCCTTTTGATCCGGTGTTTGTTTCACTCGCCCGTGCGGAGGAGGAGGGAGAGGCAGAAAGAGAGACGACAAAGGGCTGCGGAATGAGGGGAGAGAGGTCGCAAAAAAGATCAATCCGGTCAACGAAAATGGCGAAAACAAGAGGTTTCATTTCAGTATCTGAACATATCGGAAAATGCTCTGCACATATTCATCTTATTGGCTCAAGGGCATGCCTCACTGAGCAGCAAATACAATTAGCTCAATGCGAATGACCATTGTGCGCATTTGTGACTGTTTGTGCAGAATTTAATTTGCAAGGCGATCTGATTGATCCGATTTGGCCGTGAGCGACTGCTGAACGGTAATAACATTCGTACAGCAACATCTCATAAATAATTTGAGATGAAAGCGGCTACCTTTTAGCGGTTCGACCCTTGAAGAGCTCTTACATTTCACTTTTACAGCTCAAAATGGGAGGAAGCGAGGCGCGAATGTCCTTTCGGGTGCACGCGGAATGTCAGTCTGCTTCATGTCCGACGTAAAAAGCAGAGATCTGAGTGGGTGATGGTATACTTCTTGTTTTTGCCGCGCGGATGAGGAATAAAGGATGAGGAGATCCGCCCTTGCTCATCTTATTAGGCTGGCCGCTCTCCTCATTCTTATTCGGCATAGCCCCCTTTCCTATCCGATTGCAAGTGCATTCTCCTCTCTAAGAATTCCCTTCTCTTAGAATGCTGCCGCCAACTTCGCTTTGCTCTGTCGTTCTGGCGGTTCTTCTCACAGCTTGCGCCGATGCCTGCATGCGAGTAACGCCCGGAACCCCGGGAATGCCTGCCACTCGTGAGTTCCAATTTTCACTGAACCATTTCATTCCTCAGATTACTGATCTGTTGTATGTCTCTTCTTCACAACTTTCATTTGGAATCTTCAGAAGTTGACAATGTTCTCAGTGGGGTTGGCTAAACGAATACGGAATAACGGCGCCGAAATGAGAGAGCGAGAGGGTTACGGAAAACAACGGAATAACGGCGCCGTTATTCCGTTATTTTCCGTTCGTTTTTGAATGAAAGTGGACTGTTTACTTAGAGACCCCAACGTAGATCTCCGATTTATTGCAATGGTACCAAATCTGGGTTCAATATGTCCCTCATGTTCCCAATAACATCATACTTTTTACCGTTTGTGATTATCTTTTCTCTGTGAAAAGTTATGCCTCATAAACCACGCGCGCACAGGCACTGATAGAGAGGGAAGGGAAGAGACGAGAGAGAAAAGGGGGCGGAGCCTCTCTCTCACGTGTCTCTCTCCCTCCCCCCGCCCTCTCGCTCCCCTCTCCCCGCGCTCGCGGTACTCTTCGAGGGAACAGGCTAAAATTCTGATTTTTTCTTTAAAAATCGTGAAATATTCTAATTAGTCAAATTCCTGTTTAGCAACTGGACCCTATCAATAGAACCCTCCTAATCGCTATTTTTTAAACTTATTTATCGATTTTTACCATCTCAAAGTTGTCCGATCAGGATGCTCCCGGGATCATTGTGGAGATCGATGATACCTAACTGAATCGCTTTAGAATAGCCAAATCGGTTAAGTATTCGCAGAGTACCGCCCATGCGCAGGTTGGGCTCGCTCCTCTATCCCCTCAAAGTGGGCGGAGCTTAGTGTCCCTATGTTTACTTCCCAAGTTCTACTCGAAACCACTCAGACTTTACCAAGATCGGTCGAGATGCATAGGAACACCATGACATTGTGTTATCCTTCTATCTTCCCTAATCTTTTATGAAAGGGTACCAGAGTTCGATGTTACCCCAAATTGTAAGTGTGGTTTGAACGCCTAAAAAGGAATTGTCGATCTTAAAATCCAAAAAAATTGAAAAGGAATTTCGTTTATTTTTTAAATTTTCCTCTGCGTTTGGGAGAATGCAAAACCACTGTCCATCGAAGTTGCGTCCACAACAAAGGAAAGGTCAAACTGAAATGTGACACCCGTCGCAGCGGCGCGATTTCGGTTCATCGAAACCAACCAGAGTTCAAACAATGTGAACCAGATCGACACTTTCGCTGAATGCATTGATTTATTGCTCCTATCTCTCCATCCCCAAATTGAATCCCCTCCCTGTCATCAATCATCCCCTTTTTGTCGCCACCGCATTTCGGCTTCCTCCCAGCGCATAGATCTGGTCCGTTTTGCGCAGCGCGCTTAGGCGGTCCGACCCAAGAGATCAGTGATTGTTTGCTGCGAAAGAGAGGGAAAGAGAGAGAGAGAG
>LS520527.1:191473-216986 GCA_900490845.1 Pristionchus japonicus
CTTTCACTAATTGCTGGCCGAGTGGACGGGAACTGTGGCCTCTTTGATGGTTCCAGCAACTGCTTTCCTTGACCTTTGCGAAAACTGAAAGTAGGGCCGCCACTCACATACGAAGCGGCAATTGTTTATTTCAGAATACAAGCCTCTAGGAATCTGTTGCCTGATCATGAAAACTGTCAGGTCGATTGATCTAATCCACTCAAACGCTATGAAAATTTGATGATGGACGAATCTCATGACTTGTATTGCAGAATGCAAGACGTGCACACTCCCGATGATCGACACGTCAGTCGGGGGCGCTGGGGGGAAAACGTTCGGCACGGACATGATTGACAATGGTGGCACGTGCAGCACGAGAACGCTCCTGTGCAATGGACTGAACTCCAATATTGAGGTGAGCACTTGGTTTTCTGTTCTCCTCATAAGCATGATAGGGCTTCACTCGTTCCTGAATTTCTTACTCGATACCAAATCTTTGCATGCACAGGAAGGCGAACAAGGGAACGAGTTGAAAAAAAATAGGTAAAGGCAGTGACGATGAACAGCACTCGTTGAAAGTTCGTGTGCTGTGGAGCAGCTTCGGGAGGATGCATTCAACACTTGCGAACGCTTGCGTTTTCACACACAAGCGAAATCGAAAAGCTACGAGATGTTGCCTTTTGTGTCAACATGCTAGGAAAAGTGCGATCAAGCGAAGTGCGCAATAGAGGTCGATCGCAACAGATTTGGCTCGCCGGAGAGTGAGTGACCAAACACCGTTGACCTTGCTGTTGCGCCTTTTGTTCTAACCCTTCGGTCAAATGACCCATCTCTTTGATTCTAATTCTATTCTCAGATCTAAAATTCCAAATCGCAGATCAACAACATGGACGGCGTTATCCTCGACGGGGACGATGGCACGACGGACATGGTAAGGACGTCTAATCACCATCCATCCCCGAGCACCAACCGCGCGATAGGGAATCATATATCTAGTGAAAGGCGTCCGTTCTTGTGGTGAACTCCACAAGTGCCAGAATTTCTTATCAATCACACTTACTTCTTTCTTACTGTTCATTATTATCTTTGCGCCTCATAACATGGTCTATACACAAGCATACATACAGTTTCACTGGCCTGGCCTCCCGCCGGACCCAAGTGCTCTGAATACGGAGATATCTTTACCTTTTCAGGTTGCGAGGATCACGGTAACGTGTAACGCTGCTGGCACCGCCTGGCTGTACATGGGCGTGGTGATCACGAAGCTGGAGTGCGCCGCGGACACGTAATATTATGTTTTAGCCCTATTGATAGTGATATTCCAAACGCCAATTTCGTTGGTTGCTCCTACTGCCTTTCTGTTATACCCATTCCTTCTCCCAATCGATCGAACGACGCAATTAGACGCAATCTGTTGATTACTGCATTTGTCTGTACAAAGTTTCCCTAATTTTCCAACTTCCCTTCTTTAAGTTTAGATCTGGAGTTGTTCAGAGATCCCTTTTTATTGTCCCGACTATCCCATCACATCTCGCCTTGTCATAGAACTTGCAATTCGTCTTTCATTCATGTTTCGGTGATCGCTAATAAACCTCGTTTTCTTTATGGCGGATGCACTGAAAAGGTTCACTGAATACAATGTTAATAAGTAACGCTTTAAAAAAAGCCTGAATCGCTAAAAACGGATGTTTCTTAATTGCAAATTGATGCATGGCAATTGTTCACTGCACTTAATAGTGCGAAACAAGTGAAATGCAGAAAGCCGGTATCATCCGAATCGGACACGACTCGCGGTAGACAGTGCGACCATCAGTCGACTCACTCCCAGCACATTTCCCATCAGCTTGACGTAGTATTGCACGAGCAGCAATCGGAACCTGCCAATTTGTGATTTAGTTAGCGCCTATTCTGTTACTGCTGTAATTTTAATTCAAAATGATAATGAAACGTAATAACTCAATAGAAATTTGCAAATTTGTGAGGAAATTATGTTGAAAAAAGAAATCGCAGTGAACGAGTCTTTTCTGGTCAACCAAATGCTAATCTTCGCTCACCTCGCAATCATCGCAATCACCATAATGGGATCGACGGCGGGAAAGAGCGCGACGACCATGCCTGAGAGTTACTTCAATTGTAGGCACTTGTGGAGTAACAGGGAAGAACGGATGTGTTTCATTCATTCTACAACTTGTATTGACCTAACTTTGGAGATCGGGGTGACCAGTGCCTAATTGCTTACGTCCTCCAATTACACATCTCTTTTCTCGCAACCTCGTGAACTGGCCAGATACATAGATCGATTGGTTCACTCCAAAGGGCAATACCCAGAACGCTGCTGGTGTCACCGGAGCGGAAGCCCGTGAAGGGCAGCAGGACGAAGAAGGCGATCGGAGCGATGCATAGTGCGAAAGGCACCAGGAACTGAATGTCTCACCGGAGATACTTCGCGCGAGGACGAAAAGATTCGACTCACCTGCACGACGAGCGCGCGCAGCAGCTGCAGCTGCAGGCGTCGCGCGCCGAGCGCCATGACGCGCGTGCGCAGGCAGCGCGCGATGCGCGCCGCGCAGGCGACGCTGACGGCGAGAGCGGCCGTCGTCGTCGCCATCTCGACGCCGATGGCGCCGAGACCGCGCCAGTTCGCGCCGCCATCGACCAGCTGAATGCTCAAGAATCTTTTGTCCATTTTCGCATAGCAGATAGATAAGAAGAACGCTTACATAGTAGGACGCGGCGAAGACGTTCGGACGAGGTCGGGCGTGCATGTCGATGCCGAACGCGTCGAGCAGTTCGGCGTTGGCATGCGCGTCATCGCCATCTCGTTGCAAGTCCCTGTTAACGCCAGAGCAAACACTAGTTATTGAGCGATTCAATGAAAGACATAGTCAACTTTGGAGATCGTTCTGTTGATGATGTGGTTTGTGATCCTTTACATCGATGCGGGCTGTGCTCACCTGAGCATCAGGCAGACGTGCACACTTGCGTAACCGAAGAGAATGTTCACAACTACCGTCATGATTGCGAGCGGGAGCCCGTGCTCGTGGATGATGGTTGGCCTAGAATTCTGCATTTGCTCGATTACAAATGAATCCCATATTTTATCCTTCGCGCATAGCAAACACACTACTGCATAGCTTCCTTTTGCTTTTATTAGGATATCCAAGTTAGTGGTGAGCATGAGGCGAGAGGGAAAAGAAAATGCTGATTCCCAGTTTGTGTTCGAAAAGGTCATTCACCTGATCGCCACCAGATATCGGTAGACGAAGTGGCAGGCGAGCAGGGCGAAGGGTTGATAGAAAAGGACGACGCAGGCCGAGTTTATAGAGAATCCGAGAGGGCCGGGGCGGGCCAAACCGGCCTTTGTAAACACGATCGAGCCGTACTCGAACTGGTATAGCACCTGGACAATTCGAAACACTAGCCCATAAAATCGTAGATCGTAGGCAGACCATATGATCAGCCAGACTGTCTGGTAGACAGACCAGACGGATCATAAGATCGTAAGATTTAAGATCGTACGGGCACTGCGCATGCGTGGTAGCCGGAGATGATGACGTCCACGCAGGCGAAGACGACAAGCAGGTAGCGGTAGCCGCCCAGCGAACGATTCTGTTTCGAAAATACGTGTTTCCCCATTAAAGCTCCCCTCCACACCTGACTCAAACAATTGATATCTGAATTCCCGCCTAGTGTGGATCTAGGTTGCCTGAATAGCAACTTGAATCCTCGCAAATTAGGATTTGGCTCTACATTTATGCACAACATGAATTTGCGATTCGAGTGCTGCACGAGCAAAGTGCGGGAATTCAAATATTTTCAGGTCTGCAGCGGAACTATGAGATATACGCCAATAACCGCTTGTTCGAAATTATCGTCAACCCTACCTGCTGGTGTAACACGAGGAAGATGAGGAGACCGTTGCTGACAACGGACACAACAGCAAAGAATGTGAGGAAAGCCTTAATTTTACAGATATATGTGTGCTCAAATCTCCTTCAATGCGAACCTGATGCAGCTCAGCCGAAAGCATGCTGCGATAAGGATCTCGGATATTTCAGCAATGTGTTTATAATGACGTTGCATCAGTTATCTCCCACGTGCATGGCATCACTTTCAATCAAACTGAGCTTTTTCCTTGACTATTATTGTGAATTTTACACAAAAGCCGGCGTGTGAAATTGCTGTTTGTCGCTACAATTAATGTGATTGTCAGGTCTAGTCGTATATTTTGTAGGAATGGCTATTTGTGAGACACCACTTGCAAAGCATGGTGCTTGAGCTGTGAGCTTCTAAATAATGTGTGAACGTTAGCAGAACACATTCATTGAATGTTCAGGAAAGAAATATGTCGCTCAGCACGGGATCATCCGACAGTACGTTGAACATAGTAGCGTACATTCGATACTCTTGGCGCTGGAGATGACCCGCCTCCTGGAAAATGGTCAACTGGGATCACACGATTGATTTTCTAGTGACTACTCTTTAAAACACTCTACTGAAATAACTCTTTGCATAAAATAATTGATCGGCCTTCAAGACCTTCAGTCATTCATTCGAGTGGTCACTCAACGGAGTGATGTCTAACCGTCGCGTTGCAGAAGAAGGTCATCAAGTGCCCGAGACGAGACGAATAGTCACTCAATCCCAGCTCGGTGCGATAATAGTTGTGCAGTTCGACAAAAACTTTGCTTCGCAGATTCCACATAGTCTCTTCGCATTCCTCCGAGTGATCGGAAACAGCTTCTGAAAGTGAACTATCGTGGTTTGCAGAGCGAAAAAAGAGCCTACCGAAAATGGCTAGAGCTACTAGTGCATAGAACTCTCTTTCTGTAACAGGCTCCTTCAGTTTTCGAAGTGGAACGATCATATCGGCAAAGTCTCCAGTAAATCCGCGGAAAGAACTGAAAAGGCATAATTCGAATTTGAAATGAATCTCTACCGGGAACCTCTCTAAATCCTCCCTTCTCTTCTCTTTAGAGCGTTTAGCCAACCACGTTTCAACATTTGAGCAATCGATGAATTGCATCAATGATAGTGCCGAACTTAACTTGAATTATGAACGGATTCACAGATGATAATTGCACTTACTTTGGCCAGGACAAGAACAACGGCGACAAGTAGGAGTTTTCGATCATGTTGAACCTGCTGATGAACGATTTGAATGACGAAGTCTGGAAATTGACTGCTACTGGTTTGAAATCGATTGATGATCACCTTACTTGCGGCAAATTCTTTACAGTGCCCTGATAGAACTTCTCGAAACAAATACTCGGATTCTTTGGCTAGAAGCCGGAATACATCCCAGAAGGATATGACAGTGCTCTTGTAATAGTTCTAGAATGGCAGTTCAGTTTTACTATTGCTAACGGTGAAAACCTGACTGTTTCTCAACTTCTTCAGCTTATGCTTCGAAACTATTATCTTTTCTGCTTCAATCCTTCGTATGCATGATTCTCTGAAACAAGAAGTCAAAGAAGGCAGGGTCAATTGAAACAAACCTGTACGCATCACATACCGTGTCCAAAATGGACTTGTTGCTCTTCCTAAGCCTTCGTTTCTGTGGACTATCATAGCTCATGCCGAGTTCTGCGCACTTTTGGAATCGACAACTACGACAGCAGAACTTGTCTTCTACAAGATCGAAAATTGAATGAAAAAAGGATGTAACTCTCACTCAGCAATATCGGACATTGTTGGTCACCCTGGCGGCAAACATACTTCCTCTTCGCGATTACTGAGCGTTTGAAGAAAGCAGCGCACGCGCTGAAAAGGTGTATATTGTTATCTCACTCGAAAAAAAAGAACACGTGGCTATCATGTGGCTAACTCGCCTACAATATTATGAAGCTTCACCGTGAATTTGGTGCTTCGAAATCTTAAGTCTATGATTTGGAGACTCACCGGCAAGCATTCACTCCCAGCTGTGAAGATGTAATCGGCTCAGTGCACACGAGACATGCGGCCATCGATCGACACTTCACGCTCACTATCACACACTTGGTATCATCACTTGCTCTTCTCATTGCCGCGGTGTACACTCACTATCTCTCACCGCACACTCAAGAGTGCGTCCTCTCGTGTGACAACATTGTAGTTAGATAGGTGAGCATGTTTCACCACATGTCGGGTAGGATAGCTCAACCAAAAAATGAATGCCACTTGGCTGATTTCGAGAAATGTGACGAAATTGTAGTGAGATACGCGCGCTGGTGACAGCGAGGCTGGATGGCAAACGCGGTAATTGCTGTTTTGAAAGGCTGAATTCTTGAAATTCGGTCGGAATACACAGTGGCACGACAGCCACTTCCGGATGTATCCAGTTTTGCCAGCCTCCCGATCCCATAACCCCCGCTTTATTATTTGGTGCCGCTGTTGATTAGGCGGCTATCGAATAACTGAAGTAGCCGAGCGCCGGCGCAAATGCGAATTTGCGGAGACTAAAGATATGAGATCTCGGCAAGGCGGTGTTAGTCGATTTTGTTAGTCTTTCTTTCGCAATTTTGTTTTCGATCACGTGAGCTAGTATTTTGAAGGCATCAAAACAGTCGTTGAACCGAGCGACCTGACTGATTACAGCGTTCAATTTGTCTGCCTCAAGACTTGATTTTATCTGATATTCTCTGTCTGGCTCTCATTTTTCGTCAAGATGAAGATGCTGGAAGCGCAGTTTCTCAACGACGAAGATGGGTAACAATAATTTTCATTATTCTTTGTCCACTCCCCTCTCGAATATTTCTATTCTGCCTGATTTCCTAACACATTTGCAGTAGGGTGGCGAAAACGAGTCTCGAGTGACTCGCACTATCCCCTCTCTCTTTCGAGTGACTCGAGAGATGCGCGTTTACGACCTCACTCTCTGCGAGCGACTCGTGTTTACAACCGGCTGGGGCGAGTGACTCGTTTCGAGCGAGTCGTTTTCGAGTCGATTTCGAGTCGGTGATCTTTCCAGCTCGGTTTCTCAGCTCTCCGTAGACCAAATGGGATAATTTTTGCACCGCCGATCTTGTTTTTTTCGGCGCGTTCGAATGAATGGTCATATGAAAAAATTGCATATTATTCCATAAATTCTAATTGTCGGCCTTGTTAGTATTTCCATTGTGGAATTATCTCATTTTAACGTTAAACCAAATTGAGTGCGGATTATAAAAGAAAAAAAGTTTATATCAAAATATCAAAAAACGAAACGAGGAGATCGTTCAAGTTAGACAGATTCTGGACGTTTCCGATCTATGGGGGGAGAGGGTGATCTTTTGATCTGAGATTACAGAGAGGGTTCCGATTTATACAATCAAAATGTGCGCCTCAGATCGGAAACATGCAATTGAATAGAATAATCGGGTCGTGCAAAAATTATCCAATTTGGTCTACTGAGAACTGAGAAACCGAGCTGGAAAGATCCCGACTCGAAATCGACTCGAAAACGACTCGCTCGAAACGAGTCACTCGACCTCTCTCGGTTTACGACCTCACTCTCTGCGAGTGAGTTGTTGACTCGAATCCGACTCGAAGTTAGAGGTAAACAAGGCGACTCGAAGACTCGTTTTCGCCACCCTAATTTGCAGGTTGAAGTGAAATAGTAGTTATTTAAGATCATTTTAGCCCGATGAGGTTCGAGCCGGTCTATCTCTCCGATCACGTGCTCGAACCCGCACTGTTCATTATCTACACAATCTTGATTGGTATGTTTGTTATTCACAAGCTTCGGAGTTTAGCGGAAGAGAGGCTATTCGACATCCATCCCTGACCAAATTCATAACGACACGATCTTTTATTGAATGTGTGAAACACATCCATTCAAATGAAGAACTCCACAGGTGTCAAATGTTTCACCAGAAACAATTCCAGGACTGACCATGATTACTTGTCTAATTTTTCCGATTCTTCTGGTGGTGAATAGGGAGGTGTTTTCAGTGAGTTTTTTCACAACCATAAACTCAAGATCTCAATGAAGCATTTCAGTTTTCGTTCACCATCACCCTAGTGCAGATAATCATTTGTGGATTCGGAAAGATTCTGGAGAGTTTCCTCGTTTAAAATTTTGATTTCAGTCAATTTTTCATCGTTTTTCAGGCTCGAACTCTCTCGTATTTCGGCTTGACTTATCTTGATCTCTACTCGATCGAACTAACGTTTGATTTTGGTGCGCAGGCGAAAGAATTATCGAGTTATTTCAAGTTCAGGCGTTCTTTTATTCATCACTCTGATGACTATAAATCGATTACTCGTGATTGCGACGCCCAGAGACTGCTTTATCTATTCGAACAAGTTAGTTTCATCCAGATTCTTCGTAATGAAGGCATACAGAACTCTCCAAATTGTCTTCGTTCTCATCGTTTGGCTAGCACTCGCAATTGTGTTAACGGCATTTCGTCTCGGGCAATGCGTGAGGTGAGTCTTTTTCACTCTTCAGAGAGAAATAGTAACAATAAATTGATCAGATTCATCCAAGATGACAAGCGCATGTACGATACCTGCTTCAATCTCTTCTCGTACAACATTTTCTCGAGGGAAAAATTTGGGTGGTGGCTGGATCCTATAATAATCATCCGAAAAGTGGCATGATCCATAAAGCTGTTACAAACAAGAAAGTTCAGATAGTGGTTACTGGCTACGATGTCCTACCCCTCTTCTGTCTTGCTCTCTACGTACTTTCAGCGTTGGTTCTTCTGTTCAAAAGGCGGTAAGCAAACAGTTACTGAGCGTACTAAAGCGATTATTTAGAGGGCTCCCACGTGCGAAATCGCATCACCACGTCGAGTGGAGAGTATTCTTCCACGGGTTTGCGATCTTTGCCGTTTACGGGGTGAGTAGTACTCGCTGAGTACCAGGCATTGAAATGGCGATGCCGTATTTCATTTGCACACCTTCTTACTTCGTCGTGACGTTAGAGCAAGCGGAAGATCGATTTAAGTCTGTGATTTCAGCTCGCCTCCCTCATCAACTTCATCATGAGTTCGAATCAAGATAATACAATGTATGTTTTTCGAGAATTTTTCCTGCAAAACTAGGCACGTGTGGAGTTCCCAGGAAGAATAGTTATACATTGGATTGGCTAACGCAGGCATTGTGGTCGGGGTGGATGGTAGATAGGCACATCTCCGGTGAACTCTTGAACTACCTAGAACAACTTCAGAGACGGCGCTCTGGCGCAGTTCGTCATGTTCGTGTACGTGATTCTCGACGTCACCACAATTCTCTGCATTCCACTTGTCATATTTCTCACCGTGCCGGCGGTTCGAACGTCTCCGACATCGTCACTCGTGAAGTTGGTTTGAATTCGAAAATGTCTCTCGTTTTTTTCGGTTTTAGATGGATGCGGCAACGCGATTCGAAAGTTCACCCGCTTCGATAGCTGAATAAACAGAGAAATTAATTCTTGACACTCTACTCAGAATTCAAATTAACAAATGCGTAAAGCACCTGTCTGTCTGAAAGCATTTAGCTCACACTCGAGGGTGAAACCGGCAATTTCAAGCCTTTCCATTACTGAGCAACGGGCCGAGTAGTGGGACATGTCTTCGGCTTTGGAGATTTTTGATTATGTTCAAACTGCGGGCATTTGTGTCTGTCTTGTCCTTACTTTTCCTCCCGTCGTATTTGTCTACTTCAAACTTCTCTTCTTCCCACCATTTTCGGAAAACTACACTTTCAAACTGATTGTTTTGAATGGAGTTGCGGTTAGTTGAAATCTATGCCATTTGGAATGCAAAAATGAGTTCAGGAAATACTGAGTTGTGTTGGCTACCTCTTCGTTTACCAACTGATCTCCTACCCTTTCATGGCCGGGTTTTACACCACATTGGTGGACTCGAAGCTCGCAAATCCAGTTAGTATGTTTCTGGCATAGTTTGATCATAACAAATTCTTTCAATTGTTTCAGCGACTGTGTGGTCATTTCTGGCTGGTCTCAGTGTCAATACAGCGCTATTCGTTGCCCTAAATCGATTGAAGACCATCGTGTTCATCCGACAACAAAACGTATTCATGGAGTCGCTTTTTCATGAATCGAACTCATTTTACAGAATGACGCGATATTCTGCCTAATTTCCGTTGTGATTTCGATTGTGCTGTCACTTCCGTCGGTACTCGATCTCTGCTTCTTTACGACTGTTACCTACGTCCCTATCGATTATGATAATTCAACGATTATGATTCCCAAGAACCGAATTAGCAATGACGTAAGCTGGTGTTGTACCGATGGATAATACTTTTTTTATTTATTTTAAGATTCTTCGAACAGTTTCTGATATCATCAGACTCGTAATCAGTCTTGCTACATTAGTCGTCAACATAATTTTATCTGTCTTGATCACTAAGGAACGACAGTTTCTGAACCCGTCGGAACAAAAAAGGTGAGTACGTATAAAATTTCAAAACATTCAAGGTGTGACTTTCAGGTTCAACGGGGAGAAAGGCCTTGTCATAACGAGCATAGTTTCGTATGCATTCTACATGTTGTACTTCGTCAACAGTGTAATGCCTCCTGCATTTTTAACTACTCAACAATTCTATTCTTCTAGGTTCTCGCGCGTTACCTCGACATTTTGATATGCGGATTCGTACAATGGCTGTTTCTCGGGCTCAACGCGATAACACCATTTTGGTGAGGGAGACACAAGTTGCTCAGAACTGACTCTGAATGCTTGAAAGGAGTGTTTCACTGATTTTCCGAGATGCTTCATGCGGAAATTAATCTGCAGGTGCCTTCTCCTATTTACGCCCTCTGTCCGGCGGTTTGTGTTGAAATGCGGAGGAGAGACGTCGGTCACGTCCATTCCCTTCCAGACTTCCAGCTCTCAGAGCAATCCGTTCGCGTCTAGAGAACGATAAATGATTTCTGAATGATTGTGCAATTGTAGTATCAATTGGATGAACGTACGCTGAAAACTTTTGACACAAAGCTGCAAGAGTCGACGATTTCGTAATAAAATGGTTTCATTCCCTGCTTGCAGTCAGCTAGATGACGATACCGATTTCACAGTTTCAAATATAGTATTTGGAATGAATTTGGAAACGGCGGTAATCTGTGGTGCGAATATGTTCGAGTTATTCAGCATTATTTTTGAATCAAGAATTGATTGAAAGAATTGTTAAATATATTTTAGCCTTCAACTGGGTGCTGAGTGCGTATTTCATAAGAACAATCTCGGAACAAAAGCGAAATTATGACGATGTAGTTTGAGAGACAATTTGTATGTCTGTTGCCGACGATACTTGTTACGATACACTCGTTGAAATAATGATTGCATGATCACCGTTGCATAGATCGGATTGGCTGGCAGAACATCGTTGACACGATTCATAAAAGAGCAAGCGAAGAGTACGTTTCCCTTAAAATACACTTTTCTGTTTCTTTACATTTCCTCACTTCCGACCTCTAAATCGAATTTGTTAAAAGTGATCAAGTTGAGCATCATAGATTATGCTATTTCTTGACAGCTATTCTTGTAGCAAAACAATGCCTTGACTTTTTTAAACTGCTATTCTTGAAGCAAAACAATGCCTAGACTTTTTTGTATTGCGCCAATTTGAGCGAATCATCGATTCCAAACGACGGACATCATTTGAAAGTGATTTGCTGTTTCACGTTCGTGATGATCATATACTATTGAGAGAACTCTGTTGGAACTGAATGAGTGCGGGGTAAACATGAACTACATAGACCACCAGAGGTCTTACCGCCTGAAAATTGAGTCGATCTTCGAGCGTAATCTAACGTGGTACGCAAGGAACATGGAAGCTGTCAGGCCACAGCATATTTCGGAGAGCTGTTCAAAAAATTCTTTACATAGGAGGATACTTCAGTGGCATACGCTAATGTAGAGAACTTGTGTGACGGAGTATGGCAAAGCTTAGACAGTTTAGACCAGTCAGACCGACCTGAAAATGGTTATTTCGGGATGATATTTCTGGGTGCTATTCACACCTTTATTGCGGAGTTCAAGAAGTACACTGGCATCATCGCCCGAGCTATCGAATACGTTTCACGAATCTGAACTGATGCTTTTATGTTTCTTGTCAGGGAAACAATTATCTCACTTGATATCTTTCGTTGAGCTGTTTATGATCTCCCGCATATTTTCGGCGAGCAAAAAATAGCACTAAGATATTCGTCTGCAAATGGTCCATACCTCTTTCTCAATATCAATAGCATACCATAAACGCTCCGATGTCCATAAGATTGCTAAAAAATGTTCCGAGAGCAGCTTCGGTTGTTTCAGGGCCTGATTAAATCTTTATTCAACTTGTATGTTTGCAGTGTTCGAAACCTGAAAGAATCCAAGCGGGGACTTGAACGCTGAACATTGCCTGCAAAGTCATGTTGAGAAATATGTTTCGAAACTATATTTACCGACAATAAAGTATAAACTGAAATAGTTGCCCATGAAGTTGAGCTTCCCTGATATTTCGATGGTTTTCGGATCGAGCATCCTATGATTATCATTAGTCCGAGCGTTACATGATGAACTATGTTACATGATGATCTACCTCTAGCGTTACATGATGAACTACCTCTTTCCAAGCTGATCCCGAGCTCGAAACATGTAGTGATTAGCCAAGCCCGTGCATACCATTTTAGAATATATGCTTCGACTCCTAACATGACATCTCATGAACACAAATGTTTTGTTGATTACCGCTTGGAAGGAAACGCTCTTTGAAGTATTCATCTTCGAATAATATGCATGTCACTGCTAGCCACCATACAGTCGCATACACAAGTAGCTGAGCAAAGGTCCACAAACACATTAGGATTCTGAAAATAGATGTGAATCATTCGCCAACTGAGTCGCCAGAACCGGCAGTTAGAATGAATGGACGACTTAAGAACCGCGAAAAGTAGAAGAGAGGATGGTACCATGCGAAGAACTCCGCAGACAATCTAAACGATATTCTAACAGCCGCCGTTTTACGTTGTTTCGAAAACCATGATTGCATAGGTTGTGGGGTAACTGTTGAATAGTGCTCGTAGTTCGACGAGGGAAAGCATGAGAGATGATCTAAATTAAAGTGCAGTTTAAATCTCCCGAAAACGCTCGAAAACGATAAATCAGCAATCAGACATGTCATAATTCGTAATTCAATCATAAATAACCATGTGATGTATCCACCATGGAAATGCGATAGATAAGATTTGTCGTTAACACAACACACGACGTATCGTGCGAACTGTTTCTAAAGCTCCGAGTAATCTGATTCTTTGTTATAAATATTCCAAATGAAAAAATCTGATTGTTGCTCAATGAGCATTATCACTATTATTTCTGCATCCACCCACCGAGAGGAACTACAAACATGCTTTTATTTATAATTCTCTATTTGTTTTGGAGGCTTACAATCTTGCGAGAAGGCAAAGCAAGCTTGCATTTTCCCAACAAGATAACTGGAGATGCTCAGAAATCTGATTGTTGGTTTCTCAAGGAAAAGAACGGATTTCTCCCAGACTGTGAAGTGTGTCTAAGGAGACCAATATTCAACCTCATCTCTGACTTGTGCATTAGGGAGAGAATACTCACTTTAGATAAATTTCTAATCCGCCGTGCGTCAACAAGCCAAATCCAATCTTTTCATTACCAGAGAGCAATAGAAAAGTAGATTCCAGCTCCTCTCTCTTTTTTGATATGTGCGCTCTGGTCGCCGAAAGGGCGTGTACTTCTCTGCAGAACAATCGTCTATTAACGCATACCGTTTGTGTTTACCAGAGATGAGCAAGAACACATTTCAATTCGGCGTTGTTTTCACTAGTCGAATAAGAGACAAAGGTCGAGACGAGTGGAAAGACTGTGAAATACCCGTAACTGTGTCTTCGATTCTCACTCTGTGAAGAGGCCAGAGACTGTACGAAATGAGAAAGCGATTATCCATATTTCCGAACTCCACTGGAGACACCATTTCGCCGAGCTCTTCCCACCTATTCCTAATTCTCCGCTGCTCCTTCTCCAGCGTTCCACATCCGTTCTCAATGTCAGTAGTGCGTCTTGACACGATGCTTCGTAGCTCTGGTCGTCCTCGGCAAGTCAAGTCTCCCTCAACCAATCAGGGCGCACTGTTCGCCATGTTCGAACTGGTCGAGCAGCCGCGAATGTACCGCGTCCACAGCTGTCTGCTCGGCAATGAGGATCGGCCGAGCAACGTGAAGGCGAACGGAACGGAGAAACGAGCGATGAGTGCGGAGCCCCCACGCAGAGAGGACAAAGGCGAGTCACCGCCCGCACTGCGCAGAGGACTGAACAGAGCCATCAAGGTTATTTACCATTTCTCACTTTATCAGTCTTACTGAATCTTCTTCCTTTTTCTCCATGTTATCTCGTTCGTAGTTTTTCTTAGAATTGGAAAATGTGGCTGAAACTGATTTACGTGATTTGAGGAGCAAATAAGGTCAATAAGGGCAATAAGGTCAATAAGAGTACTAGTCATTTTTACTACTTTCACTCTTCTTATTCGGGGTTATTCGTACTCGTTCTCGGTACTCGGTCGGTCTCGTTCTCTACTCGTACTCGGTCTCGGGGTACTCGGAGTACTCGGTCGGGGTTATTCGGGGACACGACCGGGTTCAACCCCCGGTCGTGTCACCCGCAAGGGTAAATTGGTAGTGACTAGATCACGCCGTAAAGTAGGCCCGAAGAAGAGATTAGGCCCTCCGGACTGAATTGGCTTCGAATTCTTCACTGGCCTAGCAGTGATGTCCCGCAGGACTTCGTGTGCCTTGAATAACGGGAAAACTTTACCTTTATTCGGGGAACTTCTGATAGAGTCATTTTTTCGTGAAACGGATTCGACATTTTAAGGTGCTGCAAAAGTGCAAGAACGCGGTGCAGACGGGCGGACTCTGCCGTCCATCGGGAAGTTAAACAACGGATTCGTCGGATGACTAGAAGCAAGAGGAAAAATGGTGATGATTGCTCACATGCGATTTTGAGCGGAAGCATGCATGTACAAAACATAACGCTAAAATATGGTTCTTTACTTGTACAGTATTTTTTCATGTTTATCGCAATGTCATAAATATCTTCACTATCCTGCTTCTCGTTTATCTTGCAGAAAACGATGTGCGGTTTAGCATTATTAACATGCTTTGAAAAATGGATTTTGAGAATAATTCCTGAAATCGAAATGCGACAATTCCCACAACAGCACTCGACAACATAGAGACGATCTCTGCAAGTGGATTTTATTTTATTGGTAATCTGTTAATAAAAAAATTTGCGAAATATGTAGATGTCGTACATAGATTAATGACATTTCTGGACACATTCGATGCTAATTTACTGAAGCGTCGCACACACACTTGCATATGGATGCCTAACTGAGCAGAAACGAGGCCCTTCGGTGCTCGTTGAACGCCGGTTGCACTGATGGTCTCCGCATGACGCTCACGGTTGCTTCCGATGGATTACTGTTGGTGGATCCGTTATGACCGATTGGGCAGCGAAACAGCGTAGGCAGATTACGCACAATGGCGATTATTTCCCTGAATGTTTTTTTTCGCAAGTGTAGCCGGCGAAAAGTTTTGCCGAAGTTGTGCTGCTCACCTCTGGTATCCTCGATTCATCAATAGATGGATGGAGAAACAAACCATCGAGTTGGCAAGGAACAAGAATATAAGAGACGAATCGCGATAGAATCACCCATTTTCCAGGCCCCGCGGCGATATGCCAAAAGTTGTTCCTACAGGTCCGCCAAATGCACTATGAATAGCCTGAAGGATCCTCTTTTCAAATCCGTATCGGAAATATTTTAAAAAAATTTCATTCCTGAGTTACGCCTGGTCAAAGGCGGTCGCTTCAGTGATTTTTCACAAAACTCGCGTCACTAGAAAAATCATAAGTCCGTTCAAAATAAAGATTTTTGCTCGTTCTCGACGGCAATGGAAAGAGGAAGCCTCGAGCAACATTTTAAAAATTATAAACTCATTCCTGGTCCTTGCGCTGGTTCGGAGCGGTCGGGCGTCCATCAAGATGGTGTAACTATGGGGATACCGATTTGGCGGAAATTTTTTTTCGATTTTTTTAAAGTACCGATATAGGCCTAGAAACTGACCAAAAAGCTAAGAATTATCCCACGGAACTAAAAAAAAGCTGGACTTTTAGTGTAAAAAGCTAGTGAATGATTTTTAAAACAATCACTTTGACTAGCCCAATTGTGCCCAAATGTGCCCAAATTTATCGGAAACGATCATGAACTTTGATTAAAAGCTGTTGTGGGCACATATCAGTGGTTTTCGAGGGTCAAAAGTATGATTCCATCTCATGATGACCCGCATGTTCATGAGCGTTGGGAATGACATTCCAAAAGCATTCTTTCGGTCAAATGACGACCGTAGGAATGTATTTTCATGTAAAACTCAAAAATCGAGCATAGGGACCCATGTGGTCAAATCCCCGGACTATGCCTTGACTGCATTACCTTTAGTGTGAAGACTCAAGGAATCCCCTCGGAAAATAATACCTTCGCTTACTCTTCTCTCACAAGTGCCCAAATTTATCGAAAACGATCATGAACAATGATTAAAAGCATTTGGGAACCTTTTGAGAGGTTTCCGATGGTCGAAAATCAGATTCCATCCCATGGAGACTCGCATGTTCATGAGTGTTGGAATTGGCATTACAGAAGTTCTTCTCCTGTCAAATGACGACTGTAGGGATGCAATTTTATGTTAAACTCAAAAATCGAGCATTGGGACCCATATGGTCAAATCCCCAGACTATGCGTTGGCTGCATTTCCTTTAGTGTGACGACTCAAGGAATGTTCTCGGAAACCAATTGTTTCGCTTCTTTTGGAATTCAAATGAGAATTCAAATATCGAAAATGATCACTAACAATAGTTAGAAGCCTCTGGGGTGCATTCCGGGAGTTTCTGAACGTCAAAAATGAGATTCGAATTCAGTGTGACTCGCATGTTCATGAGCGTTGGAATCGGTATTCCAGAACCGTTCGTTCCTTCAAATGATCGCCGTAGGGATGTATTTTCATGAAAATCCCGGAAATCGACCATAGCGAAATTCAGGAAATGTCTATAGTGAGAAGACTCGCGGAAGCTTCTCCGAAAGAAGTACTTTCGCCTTCTTTGAACTCAAATGTTCCCGTACTCAATCAATGGAATGAGGAGCAATATTTCAAAATGTTTATGGATAAATTTCAAGCGATTTCTAAGGTCAAAAACGATTCCATCTCACGGCGACTCGCAAGTTCATGATCGTCTGCTTATTAATCCAAAGTTTTAGTGGTGAGATGACGTGAACCAAGCTAAATTGGAGAAAAACAATCGTGAAAATTTCCGATCCATCCCTCTTCAACAAACTAATGCCTGAAATAATACCATTACGGATTAATAGCTCGTTCGGAGGAAGAAAAACTTTTGGAATGCCAAATCAGACGTTCGTGAACTTGCGTGCTACCATGAGATGAAATCTCGTTTTTTGACTCTCGGAATCCACGGAATTAAGATGTACCACCCAAAAATAATTAGCTTTGATTTGTTTTTGCCAGATACGCCCAATGAACATTTGAGTTCAAAGAAGGCGAAAGTACTTGTTTCGGAGAAGCTTCCTCGAGTCTTCTCACTGTAGACATTTCCTGAATTTCGTTTTGGTCGATTTCCGGGATTTTCATGAAAATACATGCCTACTGCGATCATTTGAAGGGTCGAACGCTTCTGGAATACCGATTCCAAAGCTCATGAACATGCGAGTCACACTGAATTCGAATCTCATTTTTGACGTTCAGAAACTCCCGGAATGCACCCCAGAGGCTTCTAACTATTGTTAGTGATCATTTTCGATATTTGAATTCTCATTTGAATTCCAAAAGAAGCGAAACAATTGGATTCCGAGAACATTCCTTGAGTCGTCACACTAGAGGAAATGCAGCCAACGCATAGTCTGGGGATTTGACCATATGGGTCCCAATGCTCGATTTTTGAGTTTTACATAAAATTGCACCCCTACAGTCGTCATTTGACAGGAGAAGAACTTCTGTAATGCCAATTCCAACACTCATGAACATGCGAGTCTCCATGGGTTGGAATCTGATTTTCGACCATCGGAAACCTCTCAAATGGGTCCCCAAATGCTTTTAATCATTGTTCATGATCGTTTTCGATAAATTTGGGCACTTGTGAGAGAAGAGTAAGCGAAGGTATTATTTTCCGAGGGGATTCCTTGAGTCTTCACACTAAAGGTAATGCAGTCAAGGCATAGTCCGGGGATTTGACCACATGGGTCCCTATGCTCGATTTTTGAGTTTTACATGAAAATACATTCCTACGGTCGTCATTTGACCGAAAGAATGCTTTTGGAATGTCATTCCCAACGCTCATGAACATGCGGGTCATCATGAGATGGAATCATACTTTTGACCCTCGGAAACCACTGATATGTGCCCACAACAGCTTTTAATCAAAGTTCATGATCGTTTCCGATAAATTTGGGCACATTTGGGCACAATTGGGCTAGTAAAAGTGATTGTTTTAAAAATCATTCACTGGCATTTTACACTAAAAGTCCAGCTTTTTTTTAGTTCCGTGGGATAATTCTTAGCTTTTTGGTGATTTTTTAGGCCTATATTGAGTCTTTGAAAAAAACATAAAAAGTTGTCCGCCAAATCGGTATCCCCATAGTTACACCATCTTGATGAACGCCCGACCGCTCCGAACCAGCGCAAGGACCAGGAATGAGTTTATAATTTTTAAAATGTTGCTCGAGGCTTCCTCTTTCCATTGCCGTCGAGAACGAGCAAAAATCTTTGTTTTGAACGGACTTATGATTTTTCTAGTGACGCGAGTTTTGTGAAAAATCACTGAAGCGACCGCCTTTGACCAGGCGTAACTCAGGAATGAAATTTTTTTAAAATATTTCCGATACGGATTTGAAAAGAGGATTCTTCAGGCTATTCATAGTGCATTTTGGCGGACCTGTAGGAACAACTTTTGGCATATTGCCAAGGGGTGGGTAATCCTATCGCGATTCGTCTCATAAATAACAATCGCACGCACTGCAAAGAGGAAAATACTCGCAAATTGCAAGTATTCGAACAATGAAAAATGAACAATAACTCACGCTCAGCACAAAAGGATTCTTGGTGGGCATACCGAACTTGGTGCTCAAGAAAAAGTAAGCAATGGGACTGATGTAGGTGAAAACGGCTCCGAACAACTAGAACAAGTGTGCGATTCAGATAAAACAGTGAAACACATCTAAGAAACTGAAAAAATGTGAAACCTGTATCATGAGCATGCGCGTTGCGTGGTCTTTTACCTTGCTTCGCACATGCACAGTTTTCTTCCTTTCCCTGAAATTAATTCGTCTGCTTTTCTTACGATCATCTGATTTGATCTAAAATCCAATATCCGGCATACCTTGCCAGTACAATCGCTGTGTGGGTGAGAATCGAGGGGAAGAAGATGATCCCATAAACAACGCAAAACGCAATCCACCGCATCGCTGCAAGCGCAATTTAATGCACGCAAATCATCGGAGACTACGGATTTCCAGCGGTCCAAGCTCGAACATTTCTCCAAAAACAACTGCGCCCGGAACCTCTCGAACCCACGCAAGCTCGGCACGCTGAAATGACGTCACAATTTCGAAATAGCCTCCGTTTGCACCTGCAGAATCGCTGCTTTCTGCTCGCTATCACGTGTGAAAATAGCGAACATGGGAATGTTGATCAGCAAACATGCGCAAAGTGAACCCATAATGAGCACGCTTTGCCTGGAAACAAAGACTTTTACGGTATTTTTTTTTAAGTTTCAGCTTGAATCGAGGGAGAAGACTGGAAGAAGAATCAACCGACTTGATTGTGAGACGGAACAGTGAAGTGGAGGGAACGATCGCTCTCATTCGGATAAAGATGAGCAAGCACAGTGAGATTGCCGTGAATACTGAGATTGAGATGGTGAGATTCTGAAATGATTGAAAACCAGGTTCGCTTTTCTCAGTCTATCAGCGCATTTCTAGCTTTCTGATTTGTTTGGGTACCTTGCCAAATTTAGTGATTTTTTATTCGAAATAACAGGCACTTGTCTCACCCATACTAATGGAGGTGATCCACCAATTTGGCACATCAATCCGTAACAGAGAAAGATGGGATGAGGAAAAAGCGAGTACGGAATGAAGAAGATGAAATGATGGATATCGAAGATGAACTCTGATATCTGAAGAGCTTTTTAGTGATTGCAGGTCTCATGAATTCGTAACTGACGTGATAGAACGCTAGGCACCGTCGGTATTCACTAGAGTAGCTGGGGCTTTTGAATAAAATCAGCCAATTGATCATGATTGCGAACAAAAGCGGAATGAACTTGTAGTAGATGCAGAAATGTGTGATGAACCTGATGAATATTGCTGCGTTTGCATGAAGCTTATCTTACGGAATGAAATATCGGCGATCCCAATCAAAATCTGTATCGTATCCATAGTAGTTGTTGGGTGGCGATGACATTTGTGGAAGTAACTAGCAGAAATGAGCAAGATATCTGCTAAACAGGACTAGCGTTTTCATTTCCAGCTGCATCAAAATTGTCCAGGTGTTACGTTTTTACGAAAGTTGCTAATCGTTCCACATGTAACGAAATTTAGATGATACTTAATTTTAAATTTTGTGTTTACGAACGTGAACACATCCCCATAATCATGCTCCCTCGCAACGACCTGTATTAACTAATAGAAGATACGCGCGTATGTCAAAAAACTGCGCAAAAAGGGGAGTTTAATGCGTTTGCCGCATGGAATTGTTTTTCCGACAACGAATTACAAGTGTATAATAATTTTTAAAAAGGAGTATTAACTTCGACAAAATTGAAAGTGTTGTCAAAGTAAAGCAACTGACGTGTCTGGTTTGCATTTATTACTCATGATATCAATGTTAGGCTGTTCTTCTGCCGTGTTTTTTCCGGAGGCAGTAGGATTTGAGCAGGAGTACGTCGAAAAAACCCTCAACTAAACAAATACCATTCAAAGAACCAACGGTACTTACTACGTTTTGCACGTTACTGCTGAACAATTGACTGAGAAGTAAACACACTCAAAATCATTGCGTGATAGATGTCAGTCGGTGACGAATCGACGTCATGTCCACGTCAGGCAAAGCAAACGCTTGTATCGCAAGCGAAAAGGTAACAGCTGCTGATGCTCGTGCAAGCCCGCTGTCGAGTTAGCGTTTACAATTTTCTGATTCAATAATATTCCGAGATGCAATTTACACGGTGAAGTGACAGAACGGGCGCAAAGTGAGGTCTAGCTCCTGGTAGCTGCCCCTTCCAATAGCGAGCGTGAAGTAGTTGGTAAGACATCGGCATTAGAAGCAATTGGCATCATTAGGCAGCATTAGGCGAGGATCGAACCCTCCCTCCAGCAACGCTTTTGCCATTTTTTGCTCCTATAGTTGTTACGGAACGTTACGATCGTAACGCGTCACATGTAACGGACAGTTCGTGAACGGTGACGATTCGTGACGGACGCCGTGATGGATCGTGACGAGCTGCGTGACTATGGATTCTTGAGGTAGTCATCGAAGTATCTTCAGTGCAAGCGTAGTGGTTATCGAGTGCCCACCGTTATATTTTCCACGATTATTGCAAAAACTCAATTCCAAGACAACTGGTGTCAAGCCGGCATCAACAGTTATCGAAAAGTTTGTAAACACGATCTAACTACAACTGAAGCTTGCGTACCCTTTCACCACGCATATATCACTAAGCAGGATGATATTTACGCGCTGCTGCACACTCAGGCTACGCTCGTATTCTCCTTCTGGGCATCATTCAGTCATGGTTTCGGCGTTCATTACGATTTCGGAAATTTTAGAGGACTTCAATTGTGGTGAGTCTATCGTCGTACGCCCAATGGGTCTCGCTTATCCTCCCACGATTTGCATGCGCTTGTCGATATTTCAGAGCGACGAACGAGACCCAATTGACATTTGGCTATTGGTCCCAAATGTTTTTCTAGTCGCTGGTGTCTCATTCAATCTCCTACTTCTCTTCGCCATTCGTCGCTACACGAAGAGCACGATAGGAACGTACAAATACCTGCTCGCCGCCTTTGCTTCCTATGACATATTTCTCTCCCTTCTTCATGCTGCAATCAAGCCGGTAAGATGCAATGACTTATGGCAATAGAGTTTACTTTTTAGAGAGCCGTATTCACTGGTTCGATATTCGGAATGTCAAGTGTATCACAAAGCAGAGTAAGCATTTCAACTTTTTTTTCAATATTTCCTTTATCTGACAGGTGTATGTCAGTATCTACTGTGCTTGCTTCACTGTACCCTTTGCTCTGATGATCATTCATTTCCTCTATCGATTCTGGTCCATTCGCTATCCTTATCGCATCGCTCTCTTTTCCAGTAAACGATTCGTTGCATGTCTATCAACGTACCCCCTGATGCAATTCGTTGTCTGGTAAGAGGGACAGCATTCTAATGTAGAATCGACTATCTCTAGGTATCAGTTCGCCTACTACGGCACTACGGGCGACGGACCTGAGATCGGTAAAGTCATTCTAAGCGCCGAATCAGGAAGGCGATTTGAGAAGCCACTGGCTGAGGGTTGGCTCATCTTCAACTTTTGGGTTAGTTTCTGAGCTTTCTACAATGCTCTCTTTCTGAAAGTGAGAGACCGATAAACTTTTTGCACAGCGCTCTTGGAAATTCAGGAAAACGGCACGATGCAAGCGAAACCGTTCATCACAATGGCTAGCGTGGACGTGGTGATGGTCGTTTCGTTCTCTATCGCGATCACGCTCGGCGGAATGACATTCTACCATATTAAAAGCGCCGACAAAATCTCTTCGCACATTCAGAAATTGCAATGGAAGCTGTTCATTGCTGTGTGCTCACAGGTAATCAATTGATAATATTTTTTCATCCAACTTTCAGACACTTGTCCCACTTGTGTTCGTCTACATCCCATACGCTGGCGTGATCAACTTTGCATTTTTCGTTATTCCGGTGAGATACTGACTTTCCTCGATAAACATACTCTCTCGTCTCTCTGACCTGACCTTAGAAGCGAATCTGTTTCCTCGTTACCAGTAGGTGGGCGACTTCCCACCTACTGGTCAGGTGTACTGGTTGCCCACTGGTTAGCCCCAAACCATTAGGTAACCATAACCTGAACCAGTAGGCAGTTACGCACCTACTGATTTCAAAAAAATGTAGTATTCATTCTCAGGTCCTCTCAGTCGATGACGCCTTCATGGCGCTGACGTCGTGTTTCCCGGCCTGGGACGCGGTCATCATCATACTGCTGATGTCAGATTACAGGTAAATCGTCGAAGGGAACAGCACAGTATTGGTATACTATGGTTGTTATTGGGAGAACCAGTTGATGGTTATACACGCGATATTATGCTGTGCGTGATCATACTGTTGATGTCCGACTATACTTCTCGCAGAAGAAAACAGTATCAATAGGCGTTGTAGCTGTTGGGGCTCAAAGAAAAGAAAAAAAAACGCGTTATTACGCATGGCTCATCTGATGAGAATGAGCGTGAATCATAAATCATTTCAGCCCTCATTATTACTGCCAGTGATCAGTAATTCCGAGAAAGCATGTGAAGAGTTCAAACATCTTTTTCTATTTTCTCTCTTTTTTTCAACGAAGCGAATTTTTATGAGCTCTGACGTACTGCTATTTCGGTGATTAGATCAGAAAAAAAATATTTAGGAGTGTTCATGATGAAGATAACGAAGAGAAATATGAAGGAATTAAAAGTCAATCAACAAATCGTATTCTTCCAGGGACGGACTTCTGGGCATGTGCCGCAAGAAGAAAATGATAGCAGTTTCAACCATAGCGTCTATCATTGACCTCCCGGTCGTTGCTTGAGCACAACAAATTCAGGTTATTATCACAAGTATGCAAAATTTCAAGTTTTCAACGGTGAAAGTGGAATGTTCCTCTCCTTTTATTCCCTTCATTTTGCGTGCTCGCTCGCTGATGAGAGTGCATGAAATCTGGAGATCATCTCTTGCAAAGCCAGCTTGTGACAGAGAAGTGGGGTGGGGGCAATATTGATTTATAGTCAAGACTCATTATGATTCGGGCCGTTCTACTAATCGTATTTTCTGCACCAGAGTTTATGATGTGTGGCATGCTGAGATCTGAAGACGACGATATAGATGATGTGCTTAGCAAAGTCTGTTTTTAGCTAGAAACAAGCATGCTAACATTCATCATCTCAGTTTTCGGTTGATATTTCGTGGATCAAAGAGCGAGGATCATTGTTCATCGTATTCGAGAAGTCGTTCGAGATTAAGATGGCCTGTTGCTGTCTTATTATTGTGAGCTAAGAGGAAGACAACGATGCATCAGTTCAGGTTTTAATAGTCGCTTTCACACTAATTATGAGTTTATTCGGTCATATGTTTTTCGTTCTTAACGAAGAGGGAAATTTATCTTTCGGATTAATACGAATATGAGTCGAATTTCAGAGCGTCTACAGTCAAGTCACTGTTCATCGTATTAGACGCTCACTGCGGGTGCTGTTCCTACAGGTGAATTTAGTTTAATCATTCAATTTGTATTTGTAATGTATTTTGATTCAATTCTGAGCTTTGTAAAAATGAAACAAGATTTTAAACCTGACATTCACTACTGATTTTATGGTGGGAGAGCATCAATTTTGAGACAAAGCGTAGTGATTCCTACTATCGTCAAATTTGCTCAAAATTTTGAACGACCTCAACTCAAAAAATCATAAGATGTGAGTAACCAATAACATGCAGCTAAGTGTTGTTCTTTCGTTGATCGTTGCGCCGTTGATTATTATTCTAACCGGAATCACATTCGATGGCATCAGCCAAGGTTAGTCAGTCAAAATTCCATCGATTTTGGGATTTAAAGTTCTCCTGCGCTTCTGAAAATATTTAAATTCCTTCAATTTCAATGCTCGTCGAAAAATCGGCTTGAAAAATGTGGACTGTTTGTGTGAAGGAGAACTCCAAGCAAAGTTACCGTATCAAACAAGGAGGAATAAGATCAAAAATAAGATTGCCAATCTGCATGTGTGGGACTGTATTTTTTTACATTCAGGAGTCTCTCTCGCTTCATGCGTCCTTCTGCTTGTCCACTCCATCGTTCACAACATCATTCTGCTCTCGCTCATTCCCGTCTATAGACGATTCATTGTATCCTTGGTCAAATGTTTCTTGCCAAGTGTATCACTTAAGAGACTGTCTCGGTAAAAAGTCAGCATCCCGCGGACATCTCCTTAGCACAAAGATCCATCCCTCCCCACTACCATGGCATGAGAGGGTCTAGGCCCCTGATTGACGATGTGCAGTTTTTGGGATTCGTCGTCGCGTGCGTGGTGTGCAATAAGCGCGCGAAGTTCAAAAACATGATTTTCACATCTTCTCAACCGAACGCGCTAGAGCCAAAATTCTTTTTGCATTGTGTTAGTGAGCTCTAATGAACATATTTTCAACAAGGAAAGTTTTTAGGCTTTCATTCTGAAGGAGTTTTTGCATGCTCGAAACTCGATTTTTCGCCACTATTGGTGCCTTAATTCAACTAGCGGAGGGCGAAAC
>LS520527.1:219458-246146 GCA_900490845.1 Pristionchus japonicus
GTTTCGCCCTCCGCTAGTTGAATTAAGGCACCAATAGTGGCGAAAAATCGAGTTTCGAGCATGCAAAAACTCCTTCAGAATGAAAGCCTAAAAACTTTCCTTGTTGAAAATATGTTCATTAGAGCTCACTAACACAATGCAAAAAGAATTTTGGCTCTAGCGCGTTCGGTTGAGAAGATGTGAAAATCATGTTTTTGAAATTCGCGCGCTTATTGCACACCACGCACGCGACGACGAATCCCAAAAACTGTACATCGTCAATCAGGGGCCTAGACCCTCTCATGCCATGGTAGTGGGGAGGGATGGATCTTTGTGCTAAGGAGATGTCCGGTGAGGGGGTCGAAATGATGAATTTTTACAGAGACAGTCTCTTAACCAATCCGAAGCGAGGGTGCAGTCAATACTCCCCGACCGCTTCCCTAGAATTATGTACAATAAATGATATCCTTTTGGGACGAAGAAAGACTCCCATCACCTAATTTTGTACTCTGCATCATGCTTCACGATACATGTGATAATGTATTTACGTTTCACTTAGAATGGCAATGAAGGATGTGAAAAAAATCAAGGATACCGGGTAGTGATGCAAAAAAAAACAGAACACCAGTAACGTGAAGAACGTGTGACTGGGTTGATTATGTCGTGGTGAAATCAATGCCATTTTGTGAGTCATTCGTTGACCTTTCCAACATGCGCGGTAAAATCGAGCGATATCTGAATATTAGATAACAAATCAGCGATCTGCAAAAGACTCACTTCGGAATAACGAAAAGGACGATAAATGGATCAATCATGGGAAACAGTTGCATGGACATCATACCGATCGTGCCCAGTCCGCCAAGTGAAATGCCTGTTTCCCCAAATAATTTCCACTTTGGCAATCCTTTCTGAGCAGTACGCACCAAACACTAGGGGGACGATGAGAATTAGCGCAATCGGAATGTAGGAAGTCACTGTGATCACCAAGGTCTGCAATGAATTGCGCAAATGTGGTGCCGCTTGGGCGTATCGATTCGGAACTTGCGGAGTTCCCCGAAAAAAACGGAGATTTTTTCACTCTTTCTATAGATAGCCTGACGTGGACGAATTCCGCTTTACTCCACTAGAGATGCTATCTATCAGAGAATGATGTGCTTCGCCGCGAATCGTCTAGAAATCAAGGATGATCTTCAGCCCAGACCTGCCAGATGAGCACCCGAAATAGCTGACGCTGCAGTGACCGCGTCGTTGACTGGAGGTGTTTCCTGAATCATCCAATCGTTTTATGACTCTCCTTAGTAGGACGTTCAGGAACTCGCGTTTAGGAACCTCATACCAAAAAGTTTGCAAATGTTCTGAAACGTTTTCCGTATATAGTGTCAAAAAATTTATTCGAGGGTTCCTAAACGCGAATTCCTAACCGTTCCACCACCCCTCAGTAACCTTACCGAACAGCCAGATTCGTCCTCACGATTGCTATGAGGCAGAGCAGGATCACAGCTACAGCTGCGGAGACCAATGTTAGCACGAAGGCCATAGCAACGAGCGCTGTTGCCTGCCACTCCTTGCCGTTCGAACCGTGCGGCATCTGCGTTTGAAAGCCCCTTTTTTGTTCTTATTGAAGATGGTTTGGAACCCGCCTTTAGGATCTCTCGAAAAGTGTCACTTTGGAACCTTCAGAACTTGTTCGGAATGCGTTTCAGAACTTTTTATGGTTCCTCAACGCGGGTTTTAAAAAGAGACATCACCTGAAGATCTGAATATCAAAGCGTCCTACCCAGAAAACGATGGCCAAATATCCAGGCATGTTTTCTGCCAGCAAATCGATGTGATATGCTTCCTGAAATAGGGACGACCTGAAACTAAAACACGATTGAAACGAACACGCATGATCGGAGCGAACATGCGCCGATTCTCATCAGAAGGCCGCCAGCCTAGCGCCGCTGAGTGTAGAATGATACCTGCGTTTGAGTAGTGATTGGAGTATTGAGAAGTGTCTATAATTGGCGTTAATTTAGAACAGAATCGAACGCTTTAACGAACAGGAATACGATAGTTCAGCAATCAACGCCGCCACTACCCATTTTCGACGCATATTCCGATGAAACCATGATGGCCTGAGAGCGCGTTGTTTGGCATTTGGTCTACGTCAGCTTTTCTCACTTGCAAACGACCACGAATCGATACACATATTGGAATGCGAGTAGGATGAACGTCTGATAGTAGATGAACGCCCAGCACAGACCTGAAACATCGTGACATATGACGCCCAAGTAGATTAACTTACTACATAGGAATCCGAACGTTGTTGACCGATCGAGAAAGCGATAAGCCCAGCAGATATAGCCAAAATCGGCCATGTGAACAGCCTAAGATGAGAACGAATGTAGTCTATTGATGGGAGAAACAAACCGGTAGAAGCAAAGAGTGCGCCACAGATATGCATATATCAACAACAGCGAAAGATATGAGAAGCCAACGATACGCACCAACCTGAAGACAACCTTAGGTACCCGCGACAAACGTTCCAGACGGAGCATATGAGACTGTTTGCGAGAGAGTCAAATCAGATTGGGTCTGGCACAGCTCAAAAAGTCGTTTCTCTCAAACCGTGAGATTCGGGGTTCCTAACTGTGCTGATGACGATGGAAACTTTCATTTTTCATTTTGGGCCTTTTCCGGCCTCAGATGAGTGATACTTGGCCCTCGAGGCCGCTAAAAATAAGCTGATGTGGGCCCCATTGTAGAATTTGAGGCTGATCACGCCTGTCAACTTAATTTTTCCCCAAATATTTTTAATGGGCTTTAATAACGAACTTTCTGTTCCTGCATTTGCGGGCTTAGCTTTTTAGACAGATCGAACCGGCTAGACGAGAGGATTTCAAAAATGTGTTTATTGTCCACATAAAGTGCGCGAACTCTGAGATTAATTCAAAAGAGTATTTGAGGACGGCACTTCTCCGCGTTGTTTACGCCGAAGCTCTTCCCTTCCCTACTCTGCGTCTCTGTTCTGTTGACCTCCCCTCTCTCTGACTGTCTGCGCTCTCTCCCATCCTCACACTCTCTTGTCTCGCCCTCGCCTGTCTGCGCGCTCGCACTCCGAGGAAGGGAAGAGCTTCGGCGTAAACAACGCGGAGAAGTGCCGTCCTCAAACACTCTTTTGAATCAATCTCAGAGTTCGCGCACTTTATGTGGACAATAAACACCTTTTTGAAATCCTCTCGTCTAACCGGTTCGATCTGTCTTAGAAGCTAAGCCAGAAAATGCCGGAGCAGAAAGGTCGCTATTTAAGCTCATTAATAATATTTGATGAAAAATGAAATTGACAGGCGTGATCAGCATCAAATTCTACCCCGGGGGCCACAGCAGCTTATTTTTAGCGCCCTCGAGGGCCAAGTATCACGCACATCCCCGATTTCGACGCGACGTCATCTGAGGCCGGAAAAGGCCCAAAATGAAAAATGAAAGTTTCCATCGTCATCAGTACAGTCAGGAACCCCGAATCTCACGGTTTGAGAGAATCGACTTTTTGAGCTGTGCCAGCCTTCGCTCGACTCTCTCGCATACGTCCTCATATGTTCATTTCAGAATAGAAAGGTAACGTATCTGCTGGACTTGCGTGACAAAGATAATGTACATTAGAAGACCATTGAAAAAGGTTGAGATGAATGTAGTTGAACAAGCGAATATCTGGAAAGTAGAGTAGTAGTGGTGAAACCTTCTTTCAAATCAGAAAAAAAACACTCACATTGCAAAGCTGCTTGCTTATGATACTTTCAAACATCTTCCGAGAGGCTTTACAATTGAAGTATCAAATTATTGTATCCGTGAATTTCTTTTGTGTGCGTCTGCGATTACTATGAGCTAAACAAAGATAAATCTCAGCTGAACAGTAGCATTTTAGAGAGCAGTCAGTTACCGCTTGCATACAAATTACACGTCACAATACGAAAGATCTGCTATTAACTGTCAAATAGGTATGCTAACAAAAGCTCGTAATTTCATAATAACTCATGAGTTCGAAATAAGATTCATACAATAGTTATGATGCCTGAAATGGAGGAAATCTGCTTGGCATTAGGAATCAAATATTATTCGAGCGATCAATTGCCAATGTCACCAACTAAAGCCTTTATATGTTAATGCATTCACGACATTTATCAACATTCGATCTTTTACTCCTTATCAGTATTATCAGTATATATCATTCGTTTGTTTTCTCCTCCATAGTTCTTCAACGTTCCTTTATTCTCAACTACATGGTAAATCGACTTTCACGAGACATTTATCATCGTTGACAGGCCCAACAATTCTGCTCAATAAAATGTTATCTATTATTATTATTATATTATATTATTTTATTTTATTTACTCTGGTTGTGCACTCTGGTTGTACTTCTTTGTTGTGCACAATCGAGGCATCTCATGACATGGCGTCACTTTCGTCAAGATCACGAGATACTATATAATAGGATTATCTGCAACTATTAACACATTTCATTTTTGTACAGTACGAACTAGAAAGCGATTCGGATATTTCCGATTTACTGAAAATAGTTACAGAGTCGTTCGACATACGTGACGGTACATTGCAGAACAACGAACTTATCAAGTATAGGTCAACCAATTTCGAACCTAACTTAAGAGACTGACTAGGTAAGATTCGAGGGTTGGACCGTTACGCCTGGACATGGCCATCTCAGATCCTGACCACAACTGCTGTGGAGGTAGCCCCATGGGTCCTGATCATCGTTTGGAACTTTATTTGATCAAAGATCAAAAACCCAAAAAGGGGCGGGGCTTCAAACTTTAAAAAAGAAAAATTCGTATTAAAAAACGGCGCGGCCTAGGTCCAAAGTTAGTGTGGTTATATTAGGTACCCACCTAGGCCTTCAAAATCCACTTTTGGCCGGTGCGAAATTTGGATCGCAAACTGGTTTTTCACTTTCGAAAATCCAGTTTTTAATTTGCATAAAATCTAAATCGAAAAAGTGCGCTCCCTTTTTCAATATGTTGTAGAGAATGAAATTCCCCATCGATTAGGCCTAGGAAGTGGAAAAATCTCGAGACCCATCATCGTCGTCCAGCGACCCGAAAGTGACGGTCGGTGAGGAAGTGTTAGAGACTGAGTGGGACACACCCGATTTGAGGGACGCCCATTCCTGCATCGAGATTCGAGCATCTTCAAACGGAACATCAGCAAGAGCGAAGAGAATTCGCATGGGCTCAGCTCTGAAATGAAATGTCGATCGAAGGTATGACAAAAATGAAGGGTAAGCAGAGAAATGTGTTTCCTACCTTCCCGATATGTTGAAGTATTACATCAGCTTGTAAGAAGGCATCGTCAAGTCGTGAGCAGTTGAGGAATAATCCTAAATGTTCACAGCGTTCCGGTGCTTATATTCAACTAGTGGCTCTCTAATCCGATAAACTCTTCTCTCCCTGCTCTCTGCTCGTTCAATAATCTAGCTGAAATCACAGTTTTGAATTCTTCTCGTCACACTTTTGCACAGAACACGTGGGAGAAAGAGAGTCGATAGTGTGGAGTTTGGAGTATGACAGAGACACGCACGTGGACAAGAGACAAGCACGTGGACTCTTTGAATTTCACTGAACTCACAAGAACGATTTACAAAGTTAATTTAGAATAGATATTCTAGTCAAAAATATCTCCGCAGAAGATAGTGGAAAATATGAGAATCGCAAAGTAAGAATGAAATGATATCTGTAAACTTTGAATGAGAGAAGAATGTCGAATATGCATTGTATACGTACTTGGCGCATTGATTCGTTGAGAGACTGAGATTACAGAGACTACAACTTGCAACAAGTTTCGATGAATTTCATGTGGATGAAAAGGCACATTTTCTTACATTTTCTATCTTTCATTGCAAGATTCACTCTCTGCGCAATAACTATCTCTTCTCCGCAGAACCTGCGGAATCATTCCGTGAATTTTGCTCGATTGGGAATGAATGACTCAATATCCCTTTCCACATTACGCGAACACATTGTAAATCAATTCATGTGACAGACATTTTTTTGGGGAGTTTTATCATAACGGTGATTCATAGAAGATTTCATAGTTCATTTTTACTGTTGGGTGCAACCGATACTTCTCTTACTCGATGAGAAGTGAATAGAACCAATGGCGTACGCAAAGCAAGAAAGAAATTATATCTGTAAACTTTGAAGGAGAGAAGAGTCAGAATGTAGAATGAGAATGGAAATAGTGTGAGCAGTCCTGAAATACTTTCATGATCCACGATGAACTGCCTATTCCGCAGACAATCAAGGAACTAAAAAGAAAGAAGTTTGAACTTAGTGCAATGTACGAGCTCAATCTAAGAGCAGGAATATTTAAAGATTTATAGACAAACCGGATATCGTCCATATAATGAGGTTGAGAATAATCTTAGATCTCCCAACAACATCTGTTACGATAAATTGAAAAATGATGAACATGCCTGAAACGGCAAGTTACAATATTCTATTTTGGCCCGTTATCACCAATTGGTATGAAAAATGAGAAAATGGGCTGAACAGCAATTGCAAGAAACAGTCGGGAGGTATAGTGGAGGATTTCCCAGGTCCCAGGGGAAATGGAGGGTTTGATCTGATTACAGAAATATTACCATTTTATTTATAACTTTAGCTAACCATCTCTAATTGTTGCCAAACTGCTCTGTTCAGAAAAAGTAGTTGAATAATGTACAGAACAAAGAAAATCAAAAAAGAACTGCCAAGAATCTTGAATGTTGTTTGAGAAATACGGTTGGAGGTTCTTGTACTCACAACAAGATACGTATTCCCAGATTTAATTCGAATCATTGCAAAGCTTCGTCGCATACGTATCCTCAGAATCTGTCTAAATCAGTGTGAATCATCCTTACAAAATTAATAGACTGGTAAGATGCCTGCACGTCCATTGAAACGAATATTGTAAACCCGATGAGGATAACAGCAATAAGATGAGCGATGATCGAGATTGCAGTTTGAGTTCCATTGGAAAAGGCGGAATAAGCATTCATTATACGATTCGATTGCCTACAACGTAATACAGTAATCTAAAGGATCTAACACAAGAACAATTTGTTGACTTCAGCCTCACCTCATTCCATCCATCAGTCCCAGATAGTGAGAAATTGAACTAGATAATGCAGTATTGGCTGACAGGGATAGATTGGAAATCCTCAAACGCAGATAAATGATGCGATTCATCTTCACATAAATATACCATAGAATAAATAGAATCGTCGATGGGAAATATTCCGATTCACGAGATGGACTAGTAGATATTAGGGACTGCAACAGAAACATTAAATCTCGACTGTAAAACTTAAGAGACCGGAAAATATATGATTTCGCCCCTAAACGGACATCGCTCCAGGACTTTCGACCCAGACCTCCATACTCACATATGTTGGAGGCACTATGACCTGGTTTAAATTTTTTTGGAATTTTGGTTACAACTTATTCCATTGGAAAGATATGAAAATGTGCTTTTCTAACTTCTCTTTTCTAACACCTGGTGAGCCGAATTTCGCAATAGGATCAGTGACTTCATCGTTTTTTAAAGAAGGTCATAGTGCCTCCAACATATGTGAGTATGGAGGTCTGGGTCGAAAGTAATGGAGAGATGTCCGGGGATTATTCATTTTTTCAAGATCCGGTCTCTTTTAAGAGACCGGATCTTGAAAAAATGAAAATAAGAAAGACGCAAGAGCAAAACCCACTCTATGCGGAACGAGAGGGATTGATTGAGTGTAAGAGAAGATTATTGAATGCACGACACATGTCACGAGTTGGGTGAGCACGCTTCTTCTCCTCTCAACCAACTCCTCAGGAGTCCACCTTGAAAACAAGAATGGATCGTTCAGAATGAACAAGACCTACTTGATTACAATATAGATTAGAAGAGCAGCGATGAATAAAGAAATGATTCCTAGTGTAATTTGAAGAACGGAATTGAAGTTGAGAAACACAAGATTGTCCATTGTCCATTTCAAATCACACTCAGTACATGTCATATTCTCGATTGATGACGGAGAGACAGAGTGCTACGTACAGCTTCTAGATGTACTCGAGGAGAGACTGAGGTTAACGAACCACTCGTTTACTCTCTCCAATATGTAATCAGCGCCCAGCAGTCAGTGATTAGATTCTTATTGAATCGTCAGGAGACCAGAGAATGTTCAGTTCTGTGCACGTTCATTATGGCTCGTTGTCAGGGACTGGCAATTTGCTTCATCTTAAATTTTGTTCTAGTTTTTGGTCGGTGTTAGTTGAAACATTTTCGTATATATTCCTCGCGTTTCTCGCCCGCCATCTCTCATTCACCCTGCTATTTCCACTTCATTCTGACCGGTAGAAAAACCACGCTCTGGTCTGTTTAGGAATTAGCACACCTTCTTTAACTTTCCATCTCATTTCTCCGTGTTTCAAGCTTTTAATTCTTGTCATCAAGTAGTTTCTCCCACTCATATAATTGTTCGAGTGCCAGTACTAATTACTTTGACATCATTCACCACCATCACCATAACGTCATCTCGGCCAACCACTTCCTTCATCCCTCCAAACCATAATTTCGTCACATCACTCAACTCGCCACCACGGAAACTACCGGTGAAAATAGCTCGGTAATAAACAGGAAGATATCGATTGTTTGCCTGACATGATGTCTGTCATGACGAGATAACATCACTAAAAGAATGCCACTTCGAGATTTTACTGATGTTGTATGTTAGTAGTTCTATCAAGCAATGCAAATGAAAATACACATCCTATCCTTTGCTTCGCGGTATATTTGCACTCGCATGAGCGCATACTAGTAGAGCAGCGATTACGCTTACTCTTCTCTACACTTTTCGCGTGTCCTCTCTACTCTCCGACCGTCGATGGAGCATGCGCAACGAAGAGACGATCACTATTTCGAACTCAACAAGCGTCCAGCAGCTGCGAATTACCACGAGGCTGCCAATTTCGAAAAAGCCAGAGGCGAAAGCATTCGAATTCGTTTTGCGGAGGCGCAATATCAGCTGATGATGTCTTCAGCGCTTGAAGTATTCGATATTATTCAAACAATCGGCATCACAACCTGCCTTGTCATAACTATCCCACTTGCCTGTTTTGTCTATTTCAAGCTTCTGTTTGTCCGACCATTCTCGGAGAATTACACCTTCAAACTCATCGTTATCAACGGATTAACTGTGAGCTGAGTTGAACCTCTCAATGAACAACGGAATCTTATTGCAGGAACTCATGAATTGCTTGATTTATCTTATCAATTATCAGCTCGTTACTTATCCGTTCATGGTTGGCTTTTATACATCCGTACAAGAAGCAGATCTTGTGATGCCATTGAGTTAGTTTGGCCTTGGTTTTGTAGGATCGTCGCATGACGGTGGAGTGGTCCACTCAATGCCATGTTATTGTCAAGGATATGACGTTACTGGATCAAAAATTGTATTTTAAAAATTTCAGCTATTGTATGGGCTATTCTCGCCAGTTTTAGTCTGCATACATCACTGTTCATTGCGCTGAATAGAATGAAAACCATTGTGTACATTCGAAAGAAAAGCGTAAGCTTAGGCGCCAATGAATAAAATGAATTCTGAATATTCTAGAACGACTTTCTATTTTTCATCGTGTCTATTGCCATATCAGTTGTTCTAGCAATTCCTTCGGTTCTCGATTACTGCATTACAACAACAGTTGTATTGGTGCCGTTTATTTTCAATAATGAGTTGATAATGATTCCGAATAATATCGTCAGCAATGAGGTACGTTCAACGGTGCTATTATTGCGGCATCATCTTATTTAGATACTTCGAACAATATCCGATATCGTTAGATTTGTAGTCAGTTTCGCAACACTCATTGTTAACATTATCCTTTGTGTGCTCATCACTCGTGAACGGCATTTCCTCCATTTCTCTGAACGACAAAGGTATATATTTTTCTATCAATAATAGTATAACTATGACGTCACGCAAATCAGGTTCAACGGAGAAAAGGGACTTGTCATAACGAGTATCATTTCATACACTTTCTACATGCTCTATCTAATCAACAATGTTAGTTTTTCTGCATTTCACTTTGTGGCATTTCGTACTAACTTCTAAAAGGTAATCGCTCGCTATTTCGATAATATGGTCTGCGGATACGTGCAATGGTTGTTTCTCGGTCTCAACGCGATAACGCCTTTCTGGTAAGCACCTGCATTTCTTGATCTCATAATGTGTTGTCTGTATAGCGAAAGAGAGGTTGAGAAACAATTAGCTCAAGTGATCAAAAATCTGTGTTCAAACGCCCAAACTTGTGGCAGATCTATCTTGCTTCTCTGTCCACTCAGAGAGTACGCTGAATGGGCAGAGCAACTCTTCGAAACTCTAATCTCGCACGAAAATTGGCACAGAAATTGGCAGGTGCCTGCTCATGTTCACTCCATCGGTTCGGAGATTGGCCCTGAAGAGAAAGAGATCGGCAACTGCAACAACGATCCTGCGGCAGACTGTGACCATACTGAACAACCCGATCGGGTCTTAGCACGTCGATTTACGGCGAGTAGGCATGGATAAATATTGTGTACATAAATGAGAAAAGCTCTCAAGAGAAAGAAATCTACGACGCGTGCGATTCTACGGCAAACAGTGACTGTGCTGAACAATCCGATCGGGACTTAGAGTGTTAGCAGTAAGTTGGAACGAATAAATGAATACTTTCGCATGATTCATCTCACAATCGCAAATGTTCATCAGCTAGAAAACAACGTTTCTCAAACGTTTGAAGAGAGCCATTTGATAATGCCGTAACGATGCTTGTGATAGAAGGAGAGAACCGCACTCACTCTCCTCCAATTGATTCACACTTCCGATCACGAAGATATCAGTGGTCTCTCACTATCAACACCGGACCGAATTGGGTGCTTTCGATTCTCGCCCTTTAGAATTCCACTAGTATTATTTCACTGTTTTATTTGAAGAGATTTATTTTGCGTGTTTCCTTTGTATGCGATTATGTTTGTTAGTCAGGAAGCACACGCTAAAATAAATATTGATAACAAGAAGAAACATGAACTCGTAAAGCGGACAAAAAAGGGCAAAGTGGCAGAGAAACACCGGTGGAATATTTACCTTTGACTGCTTCGAATATTGTTTTGTAGAGGCAAAGCCGAACTGGCGAAAGGGAAGACAGTTGATGAATCGGAAGAAACACTTGTGGCGACTTTCGAAAAGATTGTACTATTAGCAAAGATTGGGAGTGTTATCTTGCAATGTTCATCGTTTTCTTGAGATAAATAACTGAAACTCGAGAAGAACTGTTTCTGATGTTCGAGCACTTGAAGAATTCTTGAATGATCTGTAAATTAAAATTGATAATTTCTCCAGCTACTGCTCACTTTTCGATGCGCTGGATTTTTCAACAGAAATAACAGGGAAAGTTGAGTGTTCTCGAGCGTGAAAAGGGTCTGTAAAAGGTATTGTCGATCGACTGGTCGAATCAATCAATAGTTATGCTTACAACAAAAAAGCATCGTCCTAATGAAATCAGCAAGGGAGGAAAGAACAGCGAAACGTCGATGGTCATATGAATCAGTAACAATCCAAGTGGAAGCAGGTAGAAAATGTGCACACCGATCAACTGAACTTATGGATAGTTCAATCAAAGTACCTTTGTTTCTTTGTTCTGTCTTGTTCTCGTGAAATTATGTTTTTTTCGAACTGAAGCAAGTCTAATTTATTACCTGTAGTAGGAAAACGCGAGAAAGGCGTGTTTGATAACTCTGAGTTATCGAAGTCAAAACTTGCTGCAAAAGTAGTCGTGATGAAATTGTTGAGAACGTTAAAAATAAAATAAAAGTTTCTTTCTGTCTATGCATGACGATAATCGAGTGCAAGGTAGCAAATACGATGAACGGAGCAATAAGTGATAGTGAACAAGCAAGAAGTATCAGTTCTGCAAAGATTCTTTTTGTGAATCAAATTTAAACAAAGGTGCACCTTTGTAAAAGAATTCCGTCTTTCCCGGTGGCCCAAAGATGAAAAGTGTGCCTCCGCGCATTTGTAGCCATGCAAGGTCTGGTGTCTACAAGAATACAAGTGGTGCATCGACGTGTTTTCAAGGACTGATTGGAGTAACTAACGGTTGCTAACTGTTCGGCGTTGGAGCATTCTCTTCCGAATAGGTGGAATCCAACAACATTTGACATCAGAACGACGGTCATCAACTGGATGATAATCACCAACGATCTGCACGAATTTTTGCGACAGTCTCAATTTAATTTTTTGGTCGCCTACCTAATCGGCAACTTCACCTTCGATTTCGTGCTCGCAATGATGAGTTGGTGCATGCGCAACAGGAGAAACAAGAATGTCGGTACGGATCCAATAGTGGTGAACGCAAGAATTGTCTGCAAATTTTTCGATTTTGTATCACGGTTGACCATGAGATAGTGACCTCACCATGAGATAGTGTTTCTCGATTCCCATTCGGCAGAGTGGTCCGTCACAGTATAGCCCTGCATAGGGCGCGAGGGTGTGAATTCGGAAGAGAAAACAGAAGTTGAACTCATGAGCCATCATGGCGACCTGTGTTCGTTAGCCTTCTTAGTTTGATGAGCACTATTCATTTCTCGTTTCGTTCTGACAATTCGAAGTATATGTAGGACAGTCAAACCTGATTGACGATATATCCCCATCGGATGTCTGACGCCATTCGATCACGGTTCTTCATGAGAATTAAGAAGATGAGAGGTCGAATGGTTGCAAGAATAACGAAGGGTAGAATGGATTGGTAACTAAAGTGTGAACTCAATTTACAGGAAAAAGATTACTCACGCCATCCCAATATCGATGTAGTAATCGCGATCAAGATCGAATCGGTACGTGAACGGCTCATTGTTCATGGTGGAGTTGTGCGTGAGAACAAAACGAATGCAAACTAGATGGAAAAGCATATGCCCGTACCGCAAAGTTGATTTATTGCACACCGTTATTGAATTTATCTTTTCTCACAATGTCTTTAACAAATACACTTTCACAATTTATATTTCACTTGTGAGCAAGTTGTCTTTTTGTTTAGTATTTTGTGCAAGTGAGTTGTGCCTTGTGAGAGAGAAGTAAGATTTAACTGATCACTGTAATAATTGCTTTTTTTAGAATAGCCGGATGATTGCCAATAAATTTACTATAATTTCTACCGATAATTGGGACACCCATGAGACAACAAGGAAGTTAGCATCTGTCTCATCAGGCGCTCGGTCGCCGCTCAGTTCTCCCATCTGCCCTGCACATGATAGCATTCGATTGTTGACACCCAACTGAAATGATCCTGCATGTCTCAGCACCTCAATCATACATTGTATGAAATATGATGATGCGATTGTGGAACTATTGGCCGAAAGCAGATACTGATGATCTTCAGACAATGGCAACTGTCAGATTATAAATACAAATACGCAATTCCTCACGTTCAAGAACTGTCTGCCAATGGGAAAGAACCAGACAGAAACAGACAATTCGTTCAAGATTTGTCTAGCATTTGAAAAGCACCAGACATTTCGATAGTTACAGGTAGGTGCTGCAAGCCCCGTCCCCTTTCTGTGAACAAGGCGCACGGCCAAACAGCGTGGAGGAGGAAACGCAAAGCTCAAACTCAACCAAATTTCACAGTCTAAGTCGCGTTGAGCAGCTACGACCACCCTCTATCTATTGAGCCCTGTAGGCCTTGAGAAAGTTTTTTCTTTGTTGGTTAAAAATCGATTTGAAAGTTGGGAATAGGCCTATTTCACCCTTTCCTTGCTTGGAATGTCAAACCTAAAGCGATAAATTGAAAGATATGGTTCATACCAGCGCGACTAAGAAGAAAATACAAATATTCATCATTTCGCTGAATTGCATTTTACTTTTTAAAGTATTTAGTACGCGCGTGTTTTATTTGTTTCCGGTTATCGCTAAACACAGTGAAACTTCTCGAGTGGACTGGGAAGGGAAGGGGTGTGTGTCACAATGTGTCCTCCTCCACCTCTCGCTCCCTCTCAAATCTATCACCCGGCGTGTCTAGAACGCACCCTTCCCAGAAAAGCTCGCCATTTCGGGCAGCCTCGAGCTCGACTCGGGGGAACCTCTGCCCGTTTGGAGCTTTAGTGATGGGCAAAATAGGCCCCCCCCTTCCTCTCCCCCTTTCGTATTCCTCCTCTTCCAAACAGTGCCTTCCGCGCGCACGTTATGGTCTCTAACTCAGCTCAGGGGCAAGATAAAGACTTCCGGTCAAAAGCGTGTTGTTACTGGGGTCATGAGGAATAGTTTGGATATACTTTTGAGCCCATTATGTGACATCGGCATTGATCGTTGTGGCCCCTACGTTACAGGCTAGCTACATTCTGATCTTCTACACAGCAAATCTTTTTTTTCTGTTTGAGAGCTTCCGCTGCACTGCGATTCATTAAGGGCTCGGTTTTCCCGTCTTGTTAGCTTTGCTCCCCAATTTTATACACCTGATACTTCCCTTTTGCACCTCCTGCCCTTTTCACTAACTTTTGATCTTCACCGAAGTTCTCTTCAAGCACGTAAACTGGCTTGTCCCTTCGCAACACTTGCAGCTGCACACCCAACCGCAAACTGGATTGGCGCCACGCACTGTGGTTTGATACTACAACAGTGATGGTTATGCATCTGTCAATGAAAGACTTCGTCTGCTTGCAATACTTCGCAGCATGCCACAACAATTGAAAATGAATGGTGCAGTTGTAGAAATGATATGATCGCTCACTACTTCAGTCTGTCAGTGATCTTCTGGCGTCGTATTGAAAGAGCATCTTGAATCATGAAGCTGAGAATATGATTCTCCAATCGTAACCACGTTCCTTCGGAATGGCGAATGTTCTCATCCCTCGCTAAAAAAAACGAAAATATATTTCTTATTTGTGACAAGCTTCTGATGTTTACTCATCTTGCTGCCACTTCCTCTTCTATTTCGCCATATTGCATGCACCTGTCATGTCGATGTTATGTGAATAGCAAGGCAGTTCCACATTTACATACATGAGTCGACTATAATAGGCTCTTTCTGTTTATCCTTCGAACTACGTTCGTGGAATCGCTGTGATAAGTGGCATGTTGAAGATCTTCAGAAGGGAAAAACGATAGACGTATGGATAGTTGGCGTATGTCTGAGTGAATGATGCTCAACTGTTCTCTATTTGAATAGGCTCATCAATCTTTGTCGTTGATTTCATACGTGATCTATGAGAATTCTCCCCCTTAGGGAAATATCGCACATTTTAAAAGTCGGTATTCAATGACAGCTGATAAAATGCGTTTTTCAACCGGTCCATTGGCTGCTTTAAATTGAATGGACATCATAGACCATTTGAATTTATCATGTTCATACCGATTAGCAAAACATTATTGACTCTTCCGGGACTTTCTCTAATTGATGTTTTTCCCGCATCGTTGTTAATTGTTATTTCCGTTTTTTTTGGGTTTCACACACTGTTTGTTCATCACACATTATCGAGCATTTTTCACATAACATTTATTTAGCATTTTAAGAGCATTCAAAGATGGCCTACACTCACATCGTCTACATTCCATTGCTAGTCTTCGGATTCGTCACAAACATTATCCTCATGATCGCAGTCGTTCGGGGCACCCCAACGACGCTCAAGGTACCTAAATGAACGGTTATGCGTATCTGCATACTGAAAACCTTTTCAGACCTACTCGATCCTCATTTTCTATTGCGCACTGAACGACCTGGTTGATATTGTTGCAGATGCGGCGGCTTTTGAACGGTAAAAACAAATATTAGTGCGCCTCCTAGACTGCTGCCTTCAGACTGATCGTAAAGCTACCAAGCTTCACTTTCGTATCCTTCGGAGCATGTTCGCACATCTCTACTGACCTCTGCAACTACTGCAATTCAATCATGACCAGTGGGCTGGTCGAGTCAATCATCCTCCAGTCCATCTCATTCTGGTACAGGTTAGCTTGTCTCGTCTTTGGCAATCTGGATTGTGCAAAACGATCTCTTTCGTTGCCCCTCTATTTAGCTTCATCTTGAACAGCCCAGTTGAACAGCACGGTTGGCAACGTATCAATCAAAAAACATAGTTCTTCTTGCAGAAACCATATTCTCACTCAGGCGTCTCCTAATCCTCGTATGGTGCACCTGGTGGTGGGGGCTGCTACTCTGCCCAACATTGCTCACCTGGTATTGAATCACTCATTTTTCGACGCTCACCGATTTTTCAAAGATCGCCTTCAAACACGCCAAAACGGCAGACCCGGCGCTTTTCTCAACGCTTTATGAGGTGTATCCAGCGATGAATTGGACCGGAGCAACATATTATGGTAGGCGAATCTCATTCGAGGAAAATTGAAACGATCGGGATGCGTGAGGGAGCCCACCTCAACTGGAGAATCTTTGTATTTTGGACTATCCTTCTCAGGAATTCCTCAACTCTCTGACCCATATGCCCTGGGCATGTTCGGCATCTTCTTCATAGTCATTCCGATACTTTTCTTCTACCTGATCATCACAAGAACGAAACTGCTGAGAACACTGTCAAAAGTCTCGAGAAAAGGAAGCATGAGCGATCGGACGGTTGATTTGCATAGAGTTCTTGTCAAAGTGAGTTTGAATTTCAAGAATCACAGTTCCTTCACCAACACAGATCTTCGAATAGATAAATTCAGCTTGCTTGCTAGAGACAATCAGTGAATTCCCAAAAGTCACAGTGTTCTTTGAGATTCATGGCTAATTTGAGCCTACGCAGCAATCACAAGGGTAATCATTCAGTACAAATCAGTCCTTTGAGATTCTAACGATCAACGCTCTTCTCCCGATGTCGATGATCTTCGCTTTGATTGGGATTGGACTACTAGTGATGCAGATCTACAGTCCGGAGCTGGAGGCTGTTGCATATTTGGTAGAGTTTGGTTGACAGTTTGCGGTAGCGTCAACAGTGCACTCGAGTGGATTGAATAGTATTGTCGCCGATTGCCTTGAGCGTCGCGTGACGTAGATACGAAACGTAAGCAAATCTCTACTGGGTGAACATCAACCAGAAGACGTTAAAGCATGTCAACAAAAAGAGTAGACGATTTTCCGATAAATCTCCGTTCGATGGAGGGTAAATCGTCTCTGGAAACGAGATCACGACCTTAAATCGTATTTACAGTCAGCGATGATCGCTCCCATCTTCAATCCGGCCGTGACGATCTGGTACTTGTCCCCGTATCGAACGTGAGTTCATATTTTCGTACATGTACAGTTCAGTGGAAGAACGCTCATTCCATAAATTAGATTTATTCAAGCAGGGTTTGTTGGTAAAATTCTTTTTAGTTGTTACCGATTGATGTCACTATAGTGTTAAAAAGAGCGATATTGTAAAATGCATGCTGATTGCAGATACGTCATTCGCAATCTCATCGGCATCAAGTCTGTTCACGTTGCCAGCATGTCTCAGCCGGACGCCATTTCTACGTCAATCACGAGAACAACCGACGCAACAAGACCACAACTTGGCATTGTCACGAACGAACTGGAATAAAGCATTCAATCTTTTGTTGCCAGATCAATCACTAGTTTTGCTATGTTTGGTTACTTTGAGTGTTCTATCGCCAAAAGAGGTGAAAGTGGAAGGGCAAAAAATGTTGCGGAGCGATGAGTAATGTGGGCACTCGAGAGAAAGTGGACTGAACCGAAACTTTCTCGCTTCTGCTCTCTACTTCGCATTTCGAGACGGTAACGGTCGGCTTTCATCTGCGAAATACTGGTTGCCGTTTATTCCAAAATCTTTTCAACTCACCTTGCCAAACACTACGTGACGCACTTCTCTGTTGAAGAGGAAGATCATCAGCCTGCAAGCAAGAAACTCGGCATGTTAAACTCGACAATACGTTTACAATACGTATTAAATTTGAATCTGAGCAAATTACTTGAAAATTCATTCATGGCACGATTAAGCGACTCTTCTTGTTCTTATCTTTTCTCGGAGCGTGCCACGGATGTGTAATTTCCATGATGTGCGCCACAACACTTGATGAGGAGGCTACATAAACGTGATAGCAAGAGATACGAGATAAATCAGTCGTTTCATTCAGCATTTTGAAGAATTTTTACAGCGTATTGTATCCATTGTTTTCGACTAATCTTTCAGTTTTCTCTGATTCGCGTCGCATTTTTCAAGTACATTCTATACACTTTTCTCCCACTTTTTCTCAGGAATTAATGCGGACATTCATCTGCGCACTTCTCTGTCTCTACTCCGCCAATGCGTACAAAATTCTCGTTTACAATTCCAAGTTCGGGCATTCGCACTCCAATTTTCTGGGTCAAATCGCGGACACACTCGTGGATGCGGGGCACAATGTGGTGAGTTGTTGAACTTTCGTTGTGGTTGACTCAAACAATACCAGACGAGTCTCCTTCCCATAATGGACGCCGCTGTGAGAGACGGAACGGAGAAATCGCTCAAGATCCATGTGCAGCCGGACCCCGAAATCGCGGCCATGTGAGATTTCAAAAGCATCCTTAGCGCAAATTTCGTGCATCATGTTGTACTGATGTTACACATATCTTTGGAAATTAAGAACCGAGAAGCATTGAGAGATCGACCATGATTATTTCGATTTCTTGAGGTACGCAGACGTCGAAACGCACAAGAAAGTCAACTTCTTCGAGATGAACATTGCAAATCCCATTGGTCCTTTCTTTGTGAGTTCGAAATTTGCTTTTCACCTCACATACTCTCATGCAAAATAACACATCACATTCAAAATCACACCCTTTTGAACCTTTTCTTTGCAGATGGGACCAATGTTCTCAAAAATCTTCCTTCGCACGTGCAAGCGAGTGCTTGAAGAACCATTGCTTCTCGAGAGACTTCGAGCAGAGAAATTTGATGTGATGATCGTGGAAAACTTCGACGTCTGTGGTGTTGGTAAGCCATTTTCCATTTTCGAGACCATTCTCAAATTTCGCAAGACTAAAGTTCAGGAATATCAACAGCGGTCGCGCCCAAATCAGTCATTGGCGTGTCCACATCCGCACTGGGCGCATATCATTTCTCGGACTGGGGAGTACCGGAGGCACTCGGCTACCGACCGAGTACGTTTCACAGTTGGAAGGTGTGAAAAAAGTTTCACGCACTCCTAATTTCACACGTTCTCTTGTCTGTCTGACCAGCGAGAGTGCATTGCTGACCTATGTCAAAATTTTGAGAACTAATTTGTTAGTGGAAACTCGTTGTTCAGCGGCCTACACCTCTTCTCTCGACGTTCACTCCTTCTCATCTCGTCTCGGCAACATCTACTCTTCCGTCCTTAACAAACTGGGCTTCTGGTTCGCTAGAAGATCCGTAAATCAGGCTTTGCAAGACAAGTTCGGACCCGATTATCCAACTCTTGAGGTGACCTTAATTCAGAATCAACTTTAACAGACGAAATACAACAAGGACATGCTGATGCTCACGGAAATTCAGCGAATTAACTATTTGAAAAACACATGAGATACAGTACTAGCGGCTTATAACGGGGGTCGACCAAAACGGCAACGATCAAGACGGCAAAGGGTCATAACTCGGTTGGGAGTTGCCCTAGGACAATCAATAATGTATCATTGTTATCAGTAGATTCATACTGTATTTCACTACCGTAATCGTTGGGAATCGCGAGCTGATTTTTTTTCACAGAACCATGACCCGGTGTCATGGTAAGATGTGTCGGAAGAAGTTTGCGATTCCTGGGGTACTGTATTTTGGTTACTGTATACGCCCGGTTACTGTAACATACTTTGGTGTACGGAACTTTTGGTCGACATCTGACACATCTTACCATGACTCCGAGTCATGGTTCTACGAAAATATCAGTTTGCGGTTCCCGACGATTACGGAGTGAAATTCCGTACACCTCTACTGAAAACAATGATACAAAATTGATTGCCCTATGTCAACTCCCAACCGAGTTATGACCCGTTGCCGTTTTGATCGCCCCCCCCCCTTTTAATACACCCCACCCATCGTGATAAAGATATTTTTTATTTACTGCAGGAGCAATCGTCCAACGTCGCTTACGTCTTCACCAACTCCGAACCGCTCCTCGAGTCAGCAGCTCCCACAACCTCCAGAGTGATCGATCTGGGCGGAATCGGAGCAAAGACCCCGAAGAAGCTGGATGAGGTTGGATCTCACAGAAAATATCCGATTTTGGCACATTTTACAATCAAATAAGGAACGAACGTCTGAAACAAATACCTTCTAGATTTCACTGTTTTTTTTTAAGAGACCGGCTCGGAAAAAATTCACCATCCGGCGGACATTCCGCCAGGACATCCGATACGAGCCGCCATACTCACATATGTTGGGCCTATGACCTTGTTTACGAAAATGATGACGTCGCTAGCCGTATTACGAAATAGGACGCACCAGATGCGCGCGACGTTTGAAAAGTGCACTTTCGTATATGAATATAATTTTTACCTTGTTCGGTTGAGAATTTCTGAGAATATCTTTGTCTGAAATGCAATTGGAAAGACAGTTCTCCATTCCACAGCTGCCAGATTACGGTAATAAGGGTTACGGTAGAGCGTTGGGCTACTGTGCTACACAATGCCGTATAGTACCTGGAGTTCCTCCACCATGACTTTTCACCTCCATTTTGGAAGATGACATCGTGTTCATGGTGACGGTCACTCCGAGACCATGAACCCCACCATGAAAAAAGTGATGGTCGCGGAATCGACTCCTATGATGATGATAAAACACACGAAGGCCTAGAATCACTATTAGTGTGGTTTGTTCCAGAAATCCGGACCACTTAGACGAATCTTACATAAAAGATCATCTTCGAATCTTTTCCAAACATGTTGGTATCGCTCCATGAGTATATGGGGAACACCCCCATACCTACTTTCTATTTTCGCAAATGGCGTTGAGTTACTGAAAATACCGAAAATGTGAAATTTTGAGATGCAAAAATCGCTTCAGATTCGTTCTAAAAATGATCCCGATAGTGTTCCTGTGCACCGGCGTCAGACCTTACACAATGCGGAAGGAATTTCGGTTCCAGCTTGTTCCGTTGAAAAGTTAAGTGCACTTTTCAAACTTCACGCGCATCTTTCGCGCCGTATTTCGCAATACGGTCAGTGACGTCATCATTTTCGTAAACAAGGTCAAAGGCCCTCCACCATATGTGAGTATGGCGGCACGTATCGGAAGTCCTGGCAGAATGTCCGGAAAATTGCGAAAATGGTGTATTTTCTCAGAGACGGTCAAGCAGAGTATGAATGTCTATCATACACCTATATAAAGCAGAGGTGTCCTTCCGTCCGTCCGTGTGACCACCCATTGCGATATACACGTAAACAAATTTCGCAACACGCGTGCCTCTCCTCAGGATTGCGAAATATTGCGAAATTCAGGATTGCGAAATATTGCGAAATAGGTGCCTCGCGATAGAGGGGAAGGGAGGAGAGGGGGAAGGGGGAGGAGAGGGGAGGGAAGGGTGTAGGGAGTTGAGGAGAAGGGAGGAGAGGGGTGGGACGATTCTCCAATATTCTCAGGGAACACCGGGCATGCCGTAGGCATGCAGGACCCATCTGGTAATACATAAAGAAGATCATACACCTATATAAAGCAGAGGTGTCCGTGCGTGCGTCCGTGTGTCCACCAATTGCGAAATACACGTAAATAAGTTTCGCAACACGCGTGCCTCTCCTCAGGATTGCGAAATATTGCGAAATTCAGGATTGCGAAATATTGCGAAATAGGTGTCTCGCGTTAGAGGGGAAGGGGGAGAGGGGAGGGATGATTCTCCAAAATTCTCAGGGAACACTGGGCATGCCGTAGGCATGCAGGACCCATCTGGTAATAGATAATACATAAATACTACTGTTGTTCGCTCTCCGAGCGCTCGCGCTCGAGCGGTGGATCGAAATGATTTTTCGAGAATCGCTCGCGAGGACTGTAGCTCGCGAGCGCCGCCATCTCGAACTGATTTTATTGAGAGTGAGAGAGGATGAGATGAGTTTAGGGAAATTGAATTAGAAATGTGAAATGAGAGTATTCAAAAGCGCTCGTGAGTCAACAACGCTCGCGAGCGCATTTGCATCCGTCTTGTTCCACAAATCGCTCACGAATGAGTTTGCAAAATATACCAAATAACAACTCCGATAAATACATAAAGATTGCGTTCAGTACTGGGAGAACATCCTCACTCTTCGGTCCAAGACGGTTCTGCTCTCGTTCGGATCCATCGCCAAGAGCATAGCGATGCCTCCAGCGATGAAGACTGCCATCGTCAAGGTTCATTTGTTTTATTTCATTTTAATGTTGTTTATCGTTCCGCGAGTAACGAAGTTCCGCTGAAATACCTTGTTCCGTTTAAATGTTTCTGAATTTATGTGATTTCGTTATTTCAAAGCTAAGTAAATGATGTACATGTTATTTCTTCAGGCAATTGTTCGTCTTCCTGACTTAACTTTTATCTGGAAATACGAGGATTTTGATGATGATTTCGCAATGAATGAAGCATCGAAAGCGCCCAACCTCGTGTTGACCAAGTGGATGCCGCAAGTCGACATATTGGGTGAGATACTCGTACTTGTGTTCTTCAAGCACAAGGCCCTGCGGACAGCAGTGTCTCATGATTCTCATGTGGCAAAGCACAGCAATCAAGTGGTCATGCGAACAAAATATGCAATATCAGATAACATGTATCAGAGTATGTGAATATTGATATTATTTTGAATATCTACAGTTTTGTACTCTCTAAGGATATTTTTAGCCCATCCCAACCTTGCCGCATTTATCACTCACGGAGGCATGGGATCGACGCAGGAGACTGCACTGAGAGGCGTGCCCGGTATCACGTTTTTTTTCTTCAAATTGAAGTCGCCATTGGTGCGTTTCGATGAAGGATTAATAAACCGTAAAATGTAGTGAATGGTCGCCGGTGAGCTACGAGAGAAGCAAAGAAATATTGCAGGCATCTTCATCCCTCTCTTTGGCGATCAGCCTCGCAACGCTGGCATGATGGAAGCCAATGGACTCGGTCGAGTTTATGACAAATTTGAGCTGCACGATGATGAGAAACTGGCCGAGACGATCAGAGATGTGATCGGGAATGAGCAGTACGTTTTTGTCTAACCACTTCGTATTTTTCGGAGGAATAACAGAACATTGAATCTTTTCAGAAATCGCGCGAACGCCAAGCGAATCTCAGCAATGCTCGCTAAGAAGCCGTTCAAGTCGAGAGAATTGATGGTGAAGTATGTCGAGTTCGCTGCCGAGTTTGGTACGTGTTCGCTCTGAAGGCGATATTGCACTACGCGGTGAGAGATTGGAAAGAGTGAAAAGGGGGGGGGGGCGGATACTTTATAGGCTCCCGCACATTCACTCTCGTACCGTACTTTGCGACCCACATCTTTTACCATCACCATATCTTTTCCTTCAGGACCCTCATCTGCACTCCGTCCACAGTCTCTCGACATGCATTTCATTGAGTACAATAACCTCGACATTATTGCCGTTACATTGCTGGACTTAATTATTGGATTTTATTTGGCAGTCAAGCTCGTCAAGTACCTAGGAAGAAAAGTGTTGAGGATCCAAAAGGCGAAAAAGGACTAGAGATTTGATCATTGATAAAATGTTGAATATTGGTGCGAATAAAAAATATTTCCGGTTCTCAGTATGCTTTTTACATGCAACTGTCGGAGGAGTTGATCATATGCACTGACGAGTGAGGAACATCAATCATTTGTTATCATTCATCGGTTATTGATTGCAAGGTTTCGTGGGTACTGCCAATTGAAGTAAAACATCTATAGCATGTATTCATAAGGGACAATCTTGAATAGCAAATCTCGTTTCTGACCGCTATGTCGCATTCGAGACGGTCACCGTTGGTATTCGACGGAATATCTGCGAAATATTGTTATCCTTGCTCTCGACATCCTCACATCTCACATTTCCAAATACTACGTGACGCACTTCTTTGTTGAAGAGGAAGATCATGAGCCTGAAAGAGGTGGATATCATTGCGCTCGCGTGAAATCGCGTGAATAGCCACTTCTTGAAGAAATGCACACATCAAATACGATACGATTTGCTATACAGAAGGGTGGCGATTCTTACATACAGGATACACTATGCATAACTATGCATAGTGTATCCTGTATGTAAGACTCGTTTCTTGAATTGAAAGTGTCCGAACAGCGGAGTGCGAGAGTCTCCTCAAAGTTACGCCTCCCTCTCTCCTTAACCTCTCACCCGTCCGCTCCCATCGCAACAACCCAAACTATGGTTGCCAGGAAGAATTGTATCCATTGATTACTCGTGAATTGCGGAAGAATAACAAAAGCGGAAATTATGTCAGCGAGGAAAATCGAGGCTTGAGCGCACGCCTAAAATATAGCAATACGCACTGCTACTTGTACGGTTTTAACCCGAACCTGATAAAGTAGCCGATGCTCAATATTCGCGGCTGCGCTCCTGCTCCTGTTAGCATTTGTACGCGATTTCTGTAAGGGGATTTGCCTCGGAATAAGCGAGCCTCTCAGATCCAAAGGAGCCAACGTAATAAAAATGATGACTTGCCTGTACGCGGCGCACTTTGATGATACAAGCCACGTCCAAGATGGCGACGATTATTAACATGGTCGCATAGCGAGAAAAGCTTGTGTGCATACGAAAATCGATGCACCGTGGGTCCGGAGCGTAGATGTAGCCCCACACGGCCGTTTCCAGATAAGCGTCACACATTTCTGAAGGGAATGAACAGATTGATTTCTGAGGATGCAATTACAGTACCGAAGAAATATGACAAAACCAGAACAAATTCCGAGATGAGCAGCGGAACTGCTATGAGCAGCAGTTTCAACTTAACTATATGTAATTAGTTGTTCATGCAATGTGTTACTTAGCATACCCAGGCAGGAACGAGAAATGGACAACTTTTTAGACTGAAAAATAGTACGATGAATCTGTTACTGGAGAGAAGGACATGTCCATACGTCGAGATTTCATAGCAAGACTGGAGACAAAAACGAAATTCTCGAATTCTGCGAATTCAAACCTCCAGAGCGAACACAAAATAGACAGTAACGTCTCGACGCGCGAGGAAGGATATGTCACTTAAAGAGGTACAAACTAATCGAGATACCAAATTGTACACGAACGATGCCTAGCTCGTACTTCAAATATTTTGTTTTCATGTTTTCTGAATTCTGTCATTATGGATATCTTGCGGAATGATTCTGGTGTTTCAGCGGGTATTTAGCTTAGTAATGTAATCCAGCGCGACAGAGAACCTGCGATCACTCACAAGTACAGAATAGGAGCTGTGAGGAAAGCAAAGATAGCTCCGTGAAATGCGCCCGAGAATGCCTTAAAACGCACACATTAGAAATATAAACGTATGCAACGAACCTGAACTCGAGCCACTCTGCCGAAGAATGATTTGGCTAGAAATGACACTTGCGGTATAGAATACACAACAATTGCATTGACTATGAACCCGAAACCAGCAACCTGTAAATTGTAGAGCATGAACATCAAGTTCAATAGATAAATGTAATACCAAGAACATGATAATCCCAGCAAACTGTCGCTCGTCCATCTCTGATTGTGATAGATCCAAATTAGGTGGCTTACGTCTTAAGCGTTTCCCCAGAAGGAGACTCGAAAGTTAATCGAAGTTTGCAGCAACAAATAAGAAGAAAGATCCTGTTCAGAAAGAAAGTGTCGGAGCAAATTTCACGCTCACGTACGTACCACTTACTCTAACAACTATCCTATCTCAAAAGCACGCGGGGATAAGTTTACGGAATAAAGTTCGGCGAGACTGGCAAATCTCCATGAACCTAGTCACTCGCGAGAATATACTCTATTCTTACACCAAATTTCATCATCGAGAGTTCACAACTCCAGTGATTAAGATATAATCCTCTAAAGAACGAGCTCATCATTCTGCCTGAACAAGCAGGAGAATGAACTGGAGTTTGGCCAATGCATCAATTAGAATAAAGTCCGTGAAAGACAAGTTATCATTTTTTCCGGGAGGTATTGTTGCTACGAGAATAATGGTTTTGCTCTGTTGTTATTTCTTTTTGGTGTGTTTGTTGTTGTTATTGTTTTCTTCTCGTTTACGCTTGCAAATAAATGATTTGTTTGCGGTATAACATATCAGTAGTAGAGCAGCTATCACGCGTGTCACGTGAGCCTCGAATAAACTCGTGCACACAGGAAATGACCAATATGAGTTTAAGCCGAATTTGAATACCTCATAGGGTCCGTCACAAGATAGCGTCGAGCTGTGTTCGATATTTTCGTTTTCAACGGCGCTGGACGACGTCAAACTTTTTTCGCGCCAAAAGAGGCCAACTTTGAAAAGGCGCTGCTCAGCCCAGAGTGATGCTAGAGCCTCAATTTTTTTTTGAAAAACGCGGAATTCCATGGAGAATGCGCCTGTCACATGGGCCCATCGATAACTTTACGCAGATTTCTTTAAATCGATTAAAACGTCTCATTTTCACCACAATTTCGGGCCCAGGATGAATTTAAGTTCAATCGATAGAGCTCATCGAGAGGAATTTTTTGATATATGGTTTGTGGGGTTTATTTCCATGGCCGACATGCGAAAACCCCGTCAGAAGCGATATTTCCGACCCCAGATCGCGTGACCTCTGACCCAGACAGAGAGAC
>LS520527.1:255500-270812 GCA_900490845.1 Pristionchus japonicus
TGATCGATGTTGGGTTTCTCACGTGGGCTGAATGAATTAGGAGCCCGATCGCGTAAGGCTCGGACAAGTGCTGGCACAGTCAAAAAAGGTCGATTCCCTGAAACTGTGTGTTTTGGGGTTCTCGACTATGGTAAAGACTGTGGACGACGTCATTTTTCATTTTGAGCCTCCGTTGGCTCCAGACGACGTCGCGTCGAAAACAAAGTTTATTTTATAGCGCTTCCCTCTGAAGCGCTAAAATTTAGTGAGTGCGGTTCCAGGCCTAAAATTTCACTACGATCACGACTGAATTTTTCATTTTTCATTATTTTCAAAAATAATTTTGTTACAAAATGTAGCTTTTTAACCATTGAGTTGTGAGCTTAGCAACCTATACCAAAATGACCGTCATGATGCGAGGATAATAAAAATATTTTTTTGGGAATTTTTTATGACACTACTTTTGAATGTTACAAAATAAAGTGACCTCAAAACGTGAATTTTGAGAATGTTTACTCCCTTCCCCTGCTTGGCCAGCATCCGAGAGGAAGAGAGGAGGCGAGATAGTGTGTGAAAGTGAGAGAGCGCAGAGAGGAGGAAGGTAGATCAAAGAGGAGGGAAGGACTGGGAAGGCGTAAACAAGAGCGGGAATCTCACTTTCAGACCACTTTATTTTGTAACATTCAAAAGTAGTGTCATAAAAAATTCCCAAAAAAATATTTTTGTTATCCTCGCATCATGACGGTCATTTTGGTATAGGTTGCTAAGCTCACAACTCAATGGTTAAAAAGTTACATTTTGTAACAAAATTATTTTTGAAAATAATGTAAAATGAAAAATTCAGTCGTGATCGTAGTGAAATTTTAGGCCTGGGACCGCACTCACTTAATTTTAGCGCTTCAGAGGGAAGCGCTATAAAATAAACTTTGTTTTCGACGCGACGTCGTCTGGAGCCAACGGAGGCTCAAAATGAAAAATGACGACGTCCACATTCTTTACCATAGTCGAGAACCCCAAAACACACAGTTTCAGGGAATCGACCTTTTTTGACTGTGCCAGATGCTTGAAGGTTTGTCCGATTCTTACGCGAACGGGCTCTTAGTGCATCGATGATGAAATTGAGAAAATTCCAGCCAATGATCCTAGAAAATCAATAATTACGCCCCAGGTTCGAAAACATGTAGTAGGTAACCTGAACAAAGTGGCTACTCCTAACAGCACATTGCAAAGATGTTGCAATTCAGAGTCTTTGATTGGAGGCAACATCTATTCTGAAATGAAAAAAATGAAAGCAGTAAAATTTGAGAAATGCTTGGATATCTTGCAAAGTGTGAATTGCATAAAACGAGAAAAATGAAAATCTAAACATGAGTATGAGAAAGAATTCGCCTGGTTATGATCACATGTGCCATGGTACCATGTCACAGCATTCCTTTCAACGGTGTTTCTGTGAAAACGAATCTGTCTGTCTTTTCCCAAATATCGTGAATTCTTTTCTCCCGACGTGAAAACTCTGAATGTTTGGCCTAGAGTACGGTAGTCTGACGGCCTGCTCTCTTTGCATAGCAAACTCGCGAACCCTTGGAGTGGCTAGGCCATTCTGGGTTAGGGGGAACATGGCCGTGATGGCGCAAAGATAAGTTTCTTCGTTAGGGTTCCGTCGGTCGGGGGTTCAACCCCCGGCCATGCACTTTCTCTTGCAGGATGTTGAGAAATGCTGTAGTGCATCGCACCATGGTGTACTTTGCCAATTTTCTGTTTTCTATCTCTTTGGAATACTGTGATGTAACAACTGACGGAATTGAGTGGAATTAATTGCTATTCAATACGTTGACTATACGCAACAACATTATGAATGTGTTCATGTTGCGTTGCCAATGTGGAACATCTATCGTGATAGGAAAGAACAATTAAACATAAGAACATTTTTTATCAACACCACTCTCAACATGTGGATTAATAAATTGAGTTGGCGCGACTGCCTCTGTACCAACGTCTAACTACGAAATCGCTAATCCTATCGTAAATTGTCGGTGCGACTGCCTTTCTCATCGGAAACTTGTGACATTCGAAACTGTCGAAGTTATCAGGATTCGATTGAACAGATTTTCGCAATCGAACCTGAAAACTAGCGAATCTCATGAATCTACAAACAAGAACGACTAACAGCAGGGAGATTGTGATAAATGTTCAAATCCAACGGGTGGTCCTCCAATTCACGATGTGTTCTATTGAACAGCATCTCGCCTATGCATGAGATTGCAGAGTAATCCATGGAAGGGAGCATCTAAATGAATTTCATTTTTTTCTCCATTCAGTTCAAGGTCTACAAACCTTATTGGCCATTATCTGGTGAACACCCGCGAGATGGTTGACATCCTCAACACCAAACACACACAACTCATTCCGCCACATGCCACTCCGGCAACCGTAAGAAGCCCACCAAGACCAGTGCGTCAACCTGGTACGAAAACATTGACACATTGCTCTACCGCAATCCAGGAAACAAGACGAGGCAGCAATAGGAAATTGAAATAACCTCGAAATGAACATCGTATTCGTCGGTGCGGCGGAGTCATTCTCATACAAACATCGGGCTGGATAAGCACCAGGGATTCCGAGGGCCGATGTTGCCAATAAAGACTGCATCATGAGCTCATCAACGCCGTACCTCTGCAATGAGTTTGTTGATCGGTCAAGAAATGTTGAACGTGAGCATCGAATAGCTTCGAAATAGGGACAGAATGTGTAGAAAGGTGGGCTATGGGTACCTGCTCATTCAAAACAGCCAGGAAAGTGGTCAAGTTGAGTCTTTCATCGATGTAGTCGGCCGTTTCTCTGGCCAGAGAGACTTGCGTCCAACCCTTGGCCATCTGGATGTTCTGGCTGGCGCATAAGGCATGGTCTTCTGAAATGATGCATATTTTGTCCCCACTCTGATTTTCTCATCATTCAATCGAAATCGACATACCTTGACTGAGTCCAGACGGACACAATCCGAGTTTGCCCAGATTCATCTCACTGATCTCGCAGCGAATGTCCCAGGCGGCGTGAGGGCAACTGGAATAACTCGAGTTGGTTCATCCAAGCTACGAGGGAGCTGTTCAAACAGCGAAAGTTTGAAAGTAAGACTCAAAGTTTGATCTGAAATGCTCACCTAACCATCTCCGCATCGTTCGCTCCATTCAGTGCAGTGAAGACATCGGCCAGTTCGCGATTCGATTTGAGCATGATGTCGTGGTTCTGAAATATTCCACATTTGAAAAATCAAAATGAGTGACTTACAAGGGAAGCACCAAAGTCGGTGGGCACTTCCCGGAAAGAGACCTATGTGGGCAGGTGGTGCTCGGGAAGAGATTTCCAAATCCGATTTCAAAACCTGCTAAACCCTCGTACTTTGGTCAGAAAATCGATAATTTATTTGTGTGCGATTTTGTGTGCTCGCCATCCCAAGCTAGGCGTCGAGTTCTAACAGCTAGAGAGCATGGGCCTGCATGGCTCAACAGGTAGTGTGGTTGACTAGCTCCCACTATGTCCTGGTTCGACACCCAGGTGATGCATTTTATTTTTGCTCCTTTTTTGAAGTTTCCCCAACTTCTATTTTTCTGTTCTGCCCTTTCGTACCCCATCTAGAGCCCCTACCGTACCCTTCTATTATCCTCTACCGTAATCTTCTCTTGTTTTCTTCCGCCACCACAACATGGGAAGACCTTGCGCATTTTCATTGATTTTTCGAATTATCAGTGCCTAGAAGGGTACGGTAGGGGCTCTAGATGGGGTACGAAAGGGCAGAACAGAAAAATAGAAGTTGGAGAAACTTCAAAAAAGGAGCAAAAATAAAATGCATCACCTAGGTGTCGAACCAGGACATAGTGGGAGCTAGTCAACCACACTACCTGTTGAGCCATGCAGGCCCATGCTCTGTAGCTGTTAGAACTCGATGCCTAGCTTGGGATGGCGAGCACACAAAATCGCACACAAATCAATTATCGATTTTCTGACCAAAGTACGAGGGTTTAGCAGGTTTTGAAATCGGATTTGGAAATCTCTTCCCGAGCACCACCTGCCCACATAGGTCTCTTCCCGGGAAGTGCCCACCGACTTTGGTGCTTCTCTTGTTAGATCCGAAAGTCGAGTGATAATCAACACGACTGATCAGGAGTAAGCAAGCATGCTTGCGATCCACGCTTACTTGGAGAAACATGATGTAGTTCCACTTCCGTTGGCGAACGACGTGCATGCAATCGAGCAGAGCGTGACTGTGATAGTGACCTGATAGATATTTTAAATTTTCGAGGAAAGATCAAATATCACCGGCTGAGTCAGTGTCGTACTCTTGCTCGGCTAGGAAGATGTTAGGCAAACACACTGATAGAGTCATGATGTTGCGTCTGAATGACAAAGGAGCCTGAGATGTGGCATTGTTGAGGTGATGAAATCGCATTGTTACCTTCTTGTCTAGAGCGAAGCAGAATGTGTGCTCATCTGCGAAGTTTACTGCTAGTTGTTCCTCGAGAAACTCATAATCCTAAATCGATTTAATTTTCTAGCATCGAGGTCAGTCTCCAAACCTGATGAACAACTTTCGCGAACGCAATGGAGAAGCTTGTCTGTGGATTCATTCGAGAGCTCACTCTGAATTGCCCCCCCCCTCCCTTCAACTTCAGAATAGCGCGATATTGAACCTTTTCCTGACTGCTGCGCAGCTCATGTCCAAGTTTTCTGTGGGAACAAGCTTCACTCGTGTGAGCGACTTTGCGTATCTACAATTTTTATAATTTTCTCCTCTTCAGACAAAGTTAGATTACTCACACCGCATCGCCATCCAAAACTCTCGCGCAGTCAACATGTCTGATCTCAGGTCGTTTCGGGTACTCGGGCACAGTGTTCTGGAAATAGAATGATATGAGGAACGAAATCGGAGCGAAATGCACTCACTCGCGTCTCTTTCACGTGAAGAATCAACGCGAGGAGCGCTGATAAGATGGCCAAGTTACGAAGAGCACGTGCGGAGAAGAAGCTGGATAATGGGTAATGAAGACTATTCGAGGATTTTTCACGAATTTAGTCAAATCAACAAGACAACATAAATTCGGAACAATTTACAAAGTTGCCTTCATTGTTTCAAATTCGAATAAATCAGGGAAATAAAAAGGCTAAAACAGTGAAAACTCACAAAAGCCTCGATGAAGCAGCAGTCATCGTTGAAAACAAGACAATAATGAGAAATCGACGCTGATTTTGGGAGTGGGCTGTTCCTGGTTTCTTATCACCACTGAGAAGGCGGAGTTGTCATCGCTAGGATGACTTCACGTCCGGAGACAACGAAGCAGCAATCAGTGATCTCACTCGACTTTATCATCCTTTCAAAATATATCAGCGTTCAAAGTCTCTTATTTCTGACAAACATTTGAAAAAACTATCGAAAATGGCAAAGTCATTGAAATTTCGAATACACCAGCGATCAGTCTCATTTTGGTTACTGTACATTGCATCAATTCAAAACATTTCATTAGAGCGAATACGTCTCAGGCTGCCCTTGGAAACTATTGTGGGCATGGTCGTAATCGTCTCATCAGGCGTATTCTCCTCGACTTCGGCGATCTCCGAGAACTTTCGAACGTTTCGCACACGATTGCCCAACTCGGTCAACTGAAAATCCAAAGCATTACCAAATGTTTCGAGAAACTACGAACCTTCTCCCTGTTGAACTGCGTTGGATGGATCGGTGTGTGATCGACAGAATTTCGGCGAGAGATGGATGACTCAGCCAGCGACCAGTTGGAAATGGAATGAACCGCAGAGGAGAAGAGTGACATGATCGAGCCTCGGCGGTGGGAGTAGACCTGAATCTTTGGTGTCCAGCACTGGAGACGCCCCATTTTTCATCATGGAGTACATGGTTGTGCGAAAATTCGGTGGCCATGGATTTCTACGATTTCAATCATGTTGAAGTGAGCAACATGGACTTACCGAATCCAGATCGTTCTCCACAGCAGATCCAATCGCTCCGTACTGCTCATCAGTCGCAGTCTCGACAGAGTAGAAGGGGACAACCTGCAAATACGCTATGAAAATGACTAGATTTCGATATACGAGTCGCCGTCTCTGCATTTCACACTCTCTCTCGCCCCTTTGAGAGTGTGTTTGAAAGGAAGGGATTATTATCCGTATGGTGAACTCTAACAATGACACAATGAATGGAAACGAACATCGGGAGCATTCCAGAAGAAGTCTTTCTCTAGTGGAGGGAAGAAATCCGCCGCATGATCAGCAATGTCCATGCCGACCTGAACAACGAAGAAGTCGAAGCAGCCAATTTCACTCGAATCAATTAGGTTAATGAGCGGTGTTATTCGTTCTAAGATGACGTTCTTTTGATCAGTTATTTATTTCTAGTACGGTCCTAGAAAAGTGGAAGGGCACACCTTCAGATTCCTATCAATGATCCAGTTCGTCTCAAAGTCGTCATCGTCTTCTCCATAAGGATTCAGTAGAGCCTCGGCGACCTCAAATTTCCACTCTCATGAATCCTTTTTCCCGTAGGCGACAGACCTTCACCCATCCCACATAGACGATGAACTGATAGAGCGAGAGGAAGGGCACGTAGCAGTCGATCTGGAGTGGTCAATTAAATGGTGTAGTGATAGTTAAATTGCCGTTGAATCTGCAGGAAACGAAATCTTCCTGGTTATAAACTGCCCTAATGAGAACTTATCACTGCTTCTTCAATTCATAACAGAGATTCAAGGACAAAACGAACACTGTGTCTATGATGCCTTTTCGGGTCGAGAAACTGTCGCCCAAGCAGTTCCACGATGAAGAACAGACGAACGGCGATGAAGACGATCTGAAGACCATTCACTCTCAGACTGCGAGCAGTTTACTCACCTGAGTATAGTTCAGAGGAACGGGCACCCAATCGTAGAGAAAGGTTTGCAGGAGTTTGCCGCGTAGCTTGAGCAGTTCCTAGGCGATTTGTAGTGTCTGAGGCCTCGAGTAAGAGTCCCTATCAGGTATCCAAGACAGTTGGGAACAACGACCTGAAAGGTCACCTGGTAGATATCCTGCACCGCATTGTCCGACGCGATCAGCCCCTCCTCCCTTGCCATCCGAACGTACTCCATCGCCCATCTGAGATCATCATCATCAGTTATTTATGTCGCAAACAGTAGTGCAAAAGAAGTCAGATAACACAAAGCAACGTGAAATTTAGCAATGCGATCTCTGTTTCTGTTTCTCTCTGTTTCTGTTTCTGTTATTTCTGTTTGAGAGCTTTGCACTGTGCAATTTTGAAAGACACACTTGATCGGCTGCCAGAACTTGGTGTCCGCCATGTCCACCAATTCGTCGGGCAGAAGATAGCCTGCAACTTACTACAGTTCTCCTTTTCTTCTCATTTCGCTTCGTGCCGCCCACTCTGCTTCACGGCTCGTACCATGTCGCGTTTTCGGCACTTCTGTACTTTTTTGGCACAGGCTATTCTCACAGAGCTTTATATCCCTATCATTCTCATCCTCACCTCACTCTTTACTCAGAGCGACTTATAGAGAACGAGACTTTGGCCAAAAAGTACAGAAGTTTATGATCTACCTATTCACTGTTCGCCGATATTGCGATCGGAATGGTCCGTGCGAGAACCGCACCACCCACCTGTTGTAGTGACAAATCCAAATGTGATGCAATTTATTGGAGTAGTATTATTACGTTATTTGTAGGGCAGAACATAATTGTACCTTGTTCCACAAGCGACTCAACGGTCGGAAAACGCCTGTGCACAGGCGCGCAAATCAGACGGTAGATAAGCACCTGCACAATGTTTATTCTTCGGAGAAATGCAGGTGCAGTCGCAGAATCGATAAGAATAATAGATGGATGAATAATAATAAGAAAACAATCTCACTTGCATCAGGCACATCTGCCTCGCAATTCCTCGTCGGAGCATTCTCGCCCGGTCCGAAGCGCCTCCGATGTAGGACGAAGTGAGCATAATGCTCCTTAAATTTTGAATTTCTTAGTATTTTTGATTTTGGATCTCATCCTACATGTCTGCATTACAAATATCACAATGGTTTCGCAGCCTCGAAATCTATGAACGATCGCTCACTTATCCACCCATCCGATCGAGTTGAACTGCTTGTGCCATCGGGATACGACGAAGGTGACGTACGAACCGAGCAGAAAGGAGAGTGGGAGGTAGTCAGCATAGCGAGCAGCGTGCAGACAGACGAACTCGAATTGACTGCAATACATCGTTCTCATTCTCATCAAAAAGTAGCAATTCCAAATGTTCCACAAGTGAGAATCAGAAAGTCGCTCGGTCCCAGCATGCTTCAACACTTCAAACGTTTCAAACAATGAAACTGACAACCGCTGGTCCTCAGTCATCGCTACTCGGTAAATCATGGAGATAGCAGCGAAAGCTGCGCACCAGAGAAGCAGCTCGAACCAAACGAGCTTCCAGAGCGAACCGCGCCATCTGAGAAATCATTTTTATTTTCTTCGTTATCATCTATTCTTTTGTTTTCTGGTGCAAATTATAAAAACAGGACCAAAGTTATAGTCAGGCTGCAAATGAGAAACAAGTAGAATAATTATTTTTCTTTAGATCAAACGCACAAACCGGAATAGCATGCGCATGAAGGAAAGCTTGTGAGAAGCCGTAGAGACTTCGGCAGTGTAGCTGACTGTCATTCGTTCTGTAATCAAGTGAGAAGTAATCGATAACATGACATACGAAAAGAGAAAACGCTTTGAAACACGCGATTCTGACAGCCATAAAAGTCTATTGAAGTTCATTCGCACACGAGTGCGCGCATAACAGGATTATGGAGATTACTGCGGAAGAGAGAAAAGGAAGGACACATAAAGCGATCAGTGATGTCGCTTTTCATGAACCCCTTGAGCTACTACAAGATCCAGAATTATGCCCAGGATACATCTGGCTTCTGTCAATAATCCCGTCGACAACTCCATCTAGAGCAAGATTTGTACATTAGTACATGTGCGAAGAATTGTGGGAGTGCAATCCACCCACTTTACCCAGTTGTTGCCAGTATGGAAGAGATACTGCGATCAGATTCGTATCTTCCCCGGAAGTCTGCATCAGCGCTCTTCCTTCCTCTTCATTCTCTCTGACCGTCTAAGACGGCAGTTGTTTTCTCTCCCTTTCTTACTGTGCATTCAGTTCCGAACGTCTTCTGTGTTCAAGAATGCTCGAGCACCTCTACACCCGTGAGTGTTTGGTCTTTTGATCGATAGTAAGATGTGTTACAGTACCCGGAATCTTCCTGAACGCCTTCCTACTGTACCTGATCAAACGATTCTCGCGACGGGAATTGGGCGCTTACAAGTATTTACTCGCAATGTTTGCCGTGTACGACATCTTTCTGATCATAATGCACGCAGTGATTGATCTGGTAAGAGACTGATTGATCTGGCATCTGCAGAATACACCAACAGAGTTTCAAATTTTCAGAGAGCCGTGATTACTGATCAGCTGTTTGGAGTGATTTCGTACAACTTCCTGGATACCTCGGTTAGTTTCACCAATCTGAACTTATGAGAAAATACTACTTCAGGTATTTACGTCGTTGTATGGTGCATGCTTCATGGTTCCATTCTCTCTTCTGAACATTCACTTCCTCTATCGCTACTGGGTTATCCGATTGTGAGTTCAATCTCTCACGAAATCGGAATGCAGTATTACTTCAGTCCGCATCTCGTTTCACTTTTCACTAATCTTTTCTTTATTGTCATCCTCGTCTTCTGCGTTTCTACAATAACCGCAATCTGGTTTGATTATTTTCGAAACCTCAGGATATTCGAGAATTCCCAGGTTTTGCATTTGCGAATTCGGCCTCGACACTACCGAAGATGGATACTTTGAGGCTCGAGTAAGCCTTGCTGCTCTGTTCAACCGATCTCACATCGATGGATGGTTTGTGTTCCAGGTATTTTTGCCCATCTACTTATCTCAAAATAGAAAATGCATCATCACTCTCAGAGAAATGGGTCAATTTCCCTACGATCCATCGCCACTCTCCTTTCCTACGATGCGATCATGGCCATTATGTGCTTGATTTCCATCAATCTTGCTGTCCGGACGTTCTTAGAAATCCGGGCGGCAAAATCGCTCTCCTTTTCCGACCGTAACTCGCAACTGCGTATTCTGTTCACTGTGTGTGTCCAGGTGAGCACAGCGTAATTTACATATTAGATGCAATAATGTTTTCGCATCAGTTATGGAAGAAAAAATCAGACGGATTGTTACAATCAGTTTGGTGATTACAGATTACGTACTGATAACAGTATTCTTCTCTAACGTCATGGCAGTTCCGTAAACACAATTTGCAGACTGCCGTCCCTTTCCTCTTCGTCTACTGTCCGTTTCTATGCTTCTTTAACCTGTCATTGTTCGGTTTTCGAACGCCCACTTTCGCTGGTAAGGAAATAACGACTCTAGAATGAAAGGAGATGAGTAAAGCGTATGTCAGCCGACGCCGCTCCCTACATCCACTCGGTGTTTCCCATGTTGGATGCGCTGGTCATTATCCTGCTAATGAGAGACTACAGGTAAGGAATTCTTAGAACGAAATCCGTTCTCTGAACAGAAGTTTTCGTATTCAGAACCGGAGCCCGATTAGTGGTATTCGGCCGTCGAAAAGAACGAATTATCTGCGTGGCTGCATTTTCTTCACAATCATCTCATGTCAGCAGTAACCATCTCACAAAATTTGGATGATAATACAACGAAAAAGGAATATGTCCAAATTCGTAGTCTTGTGATAATGATGATTTATGCTTGTCTTGTGCTTAGTGACTGCACAGTAGTAGAGAATGCGGATCCATTAATTCTGTTCGGTTGTGCTTCCTTCCTTCCCAGCATTCTCATTAGGCCGTCCCTATACGGTTTCATGAGCACGATAATCACCACGGCATCGAGACAAGGGAAGCAAGAGAGGAGAACCATCCCTATGGCTGAGATGGTCGGGGAGTAAATGTGGAAGAGGGAACTGTTCACATTGAAGAAGTAGGGGGTATAAACGAAGATCACTGGCGTTAGGGTCTGAAAATATTCTCTGATGAGTAATGGAACGATAATTAGAATGATCCCGCGAGACCTGAGCTATTGCTGCTATGAGAATGCGCATTTGAAATGATCGAATCATGTCCGAGATATTCTGAGCTTTGATGAGCTCGCGATAGGTTAGAGTTGCAAGGATTGCCGCGATAGAGACGCTGACGATCTCAACGGTATCAGCAATTATTAGAAGAAGAAACGGACGAATTTGAAGCCCATCGTCTCACTGAAGGTCTTAGATTGAATCAGCACCACTGGAAGTGGGACACCCAATAGTTCATTATCAAAGGGCCGTCGTTAGTATCTCTGTCGTACTCTTCCCGAAACAGATATTGATAATGACGAATTTCTTCCATGTCATAGGGCTTTCCGAGCAGATAACATGCGAAAAACCTGAAGCATTTGGTACTTGCATTGTAATTCACGGGCCTACCACGTGATTTGGAAAAGAATCGTGATTATTGACACGAAGGCGATGAATCGTTTATTGGAGAACAGAGCGATTCGTTCTGGTCTGAAAAATAAGTTTTTTTTATTTGCAAGTATTCAAACTCAAACGCTTTGATTGTCCAGTATCGATAAAGTAGATGAACATTGAGCACGACAAAAGGGACCGCATAGCATGATGAGTAGAAACATGGAATCTCCTGAATATTCCAATTCGACATTCCTCTTTCACTCTCGCTCAACGAAAACTCCATAATCACGATCCGATACAAACGAGAAGCCGGTTCGAGAAGGAATCACTTTCTCAACAATCACGATTTGCTTTGTACAAATTTTGCAAAGTTAAACCATATTAGCAAGATGATGCACTACAACGAGCCATGTATCGTACGCTGCGAAGATTTCGAGAAGATATTTGTACGTTCCCAGTTCCTTCGATGAAAATCGACGGATAAGATAAAGAAGTAGCAAATTCAGTACAAATCCAATCACTTAAACATTTCTCATGATTGATACGAAAAAAGGCCAATACCGAAATTGACAAACGAGATAGCTTCAATTACTTCTAGCAGGACACGCATCGGAGAACGGATTCACGAATGATATCGAGCTTCGCATTTTATTTCCTTGGAGTATTATCGGCTATTTCGGTAGTCATTAACCATGCAGCCTCGTGGTTCACAACGATTATCACAATCACGAGGCCACAATAGATTAATTTTAGAATATTATCAGACTCCATAAAGCAATTGGGATAATGAAACACTGTTGTTAAGGAAGTTCCTCCATTTTTAGGCCTCACAAAAGTTGTTAGTAATCGATCCGCCCACTGTTTCCGAGGGCAAGCCGCTTATTTTGAGCCAATTTCGAATGTGATAAAAAAATAATTACTGCATACTGACCGGCAACGCTTGCTTATGATTTTGTTTTGGCATTTGCCTTACTATTAGACCACAAATGTCTCTCATTTTCCAACATTCGTAGGCGTATTAATTGCATCCCATGAGATGCTATTGTGCACTTTCTATCGAGAAGCACTTATTATCGCTTGAAAGTGATTCAACCAGACGGATGGTATACTGTATGTCCCAGTGGAATACCCACATCAAGTTTATTCAGCAGTGAAAGCTTGAGTAGTTACAGTAAACGAGGATGGAACAATCTCAACGGCCTGCTTCGGTCGATATCCCAGCATTCTCAGCAGCCCACTTCGGTACGGTTTCATGAGCACAATGATGACCACAGCATCAATGCAGGGGAAGCACGAGAGCAGGACCATCGAGGTCGCAGTCCAGTCAGGTGAATAGATCTTGAACAGAGAGATGGCGACATCGAAGAAGTAGGGAATGTACACGAAGATCACGGGCGTTAGGGTCTGCAAAATCATTGCTCAATAGACTTCTTCTCATTGATTCAGCTAGCAAGTTCAACCGTCCTTGCCTCCAGATGCAAAGCTATTCGTAAAGATACACAAAGATCGAAACATTGAATGCACATAATACCTGAGCAGTGGCAGTGAGCAGGATTTGCAGTTGGAAGGCGCGAATCTTCTCGGAGATGTTCTGTGCCTTCCTTATTTGCAGGTACGTCAGTGAAGCGAGTGAAGCAGCCAGACAGAAACTAACGACTTCTATTGAATTTGCTATCACGAGCATTGTGAATGGACGCAGGGAGAGTTGGCCGTTGTGCTGAATAGATCAATGTTTCAAACGTTTTTCCAGCGTTTTGGTCGTTATAATCTTGAAACTATTGAAAAGAAAACTTAGACACCTTCCAGTAGTTCATGATGAAGCAGCCATCGTTGATGTCTCTCCCGTACTCATCTTTAAACATGGCCTGGTACTCCCGAATCTCAGTCATGTCTTTCGGCCGGGCGAGGTACCAGCAGCAAATGAACCTTAATTTTTGGAATTAGCGGCGAAGTTTCGAAAAAAATGATACCAAGCAGTTTGCGAATACACCGTGAAGGCCACCAAGAATCCGACGAATTTCACGTTAGAGAAAAGCGCGATTCTGTGGGGTCTGAAAATTTCATTTCTGTTTGAGTTGACTGTTAGTGCGAACGATTTGATTGTCCAGTATCGATATAGCAAGTGCACATTGAGAATGATGAAGGGAACGGAATAACAAGATGAGTAGAAGCAGGGAAGGGCCTGAACGTATTCGTTTTCGACGTGAGAATTAGATCATTGACTCGCAAATGTGCCAAACTCCCGATCGGAAACGAACGCCCAGCCAGTTTTTGATGGTATTGCTTTCTAAAAACAGTTCATCGATAAATATTGAGGCACAAATATTACCGGATTAATGATGTAATCTACCACAACGAGATACGAATCGTAAGCGGCAAAGATCTCAAGGAGATATTTGTACGTTCCGAGTTCCTTCGTTGAAAACCGCCGAATAAGATACAGCAAGAGTAAGCTCAGAACGAACCCAACAACTGAATTGATACCGGTAACATCGAAACGTATGATCACCAAACCTGTCATAACTGTTGAGATATGTTCGAAGACTTCGAGTAGCGGTCGCATGGTAGAACTTCAGATCAGTGTGAGTGAAAATCATGAGAATTAGGTAAAACCAAACCATGTAGTGAACTAGTCCCCTGGAGACCCATTATCTTGTGTATCGTTCTCGCCTAAGCTGTACTTGCTAGAATAATGATCGTTTGGATGATTAGCGCTGAACTTATCGAATAAATAAAGGTCTCGGGGGCGTTTGGACTCGTCATACCACGCTGACTCATGCAAAGAGAAAATGGATAAAGTCATAACGAGTGCTAATCAAATGAACGTCATTAAATTGCACAACGTTTATCTTGCATGTAGGTGACAAGAATCACTTCACGAATCTTGATCTCGTCCGTAGATAAACAGTACTGTAAGGATCATCAACAACAAGTAACTGCAGCCAGATGCTCCTGTAACAGTTCTTCGTTACTAATTTGGTAAAGGAAGTATCCAAAAGACTACGCATCACCTGCAGTGACCTTGATGATGAATCTCGGGTAGGTTTCTGGAGAGTCGAGGGAAGTCACGTTCACTTTGAGGCTGAGCCAGTAACCGTAAGCGCCGTCTTGAATCTTCCCTTTGGTTGATGGGTCGTATCTGTAATACTGTTTTATCATCATCTTTCGACGAGCTCCCAAATGACCCCAATGTTGTTCGAAAAGCAATATGACCCCAATGTTGTTCGAAAAGCAATTTTAAAGGTTACCAGTAAATTTGAGGAGGCTAGCTCGAATCGAGAACTCACTTCCACTTCTTCACTCCACCCGACATGTCCTTGATCTCGAGTGACACGCTCCCGCTATCTTTCAGGTTAGACGCGGACATTTCGAAGTCGAGGAGTGTCTGAAGAAGTGAGCCATCTAATATTTAAAACGCGTTATCTGTAAGAGCGGGACGCTCTCCTACAGAGGGTGGCACAATGCTTCAAAGTGGTCGGATTGAGCTCAAATTTGAACTGGATGGTCCCTAGGGGTCGTCCATGCATTCTACAACTTTGCATGATCATCATGCATGGTTCATGCAAAATTTTTATCTTGCAAGATACCCCCTCATGTGACCCCTCATTCGAAAGAGGATCGAAAGTTATGCACACATTTCGATTTTCATCTGGTTTCATGCATTTCTGACAAAGTTAGAGCATGAAACGTGATGCTGCATGCAGTTTTTCGAATCGGAAGGCATGAAGGGGCCGTTAGTCCAGAATGATTTTGTGCTCATTCGATGCGCCTTGGAATTCTCCATCGGATAGAGCTTTTAAAAAGCCGAATTTCGTGCCCCAAAGTAGTCATG
>LS520527.1:281779-330085 GCA_900490845.1 Pristionchus japonicus
GCCTCTAATTAATTATATTTAATTATTTATATAATTAAAAACCCTATTCGTAATACAGTAATCATATGTCTGCCCCAACTCTAATTACTGTAAGTATAATCGTCAACCTCCCATACACTCGCATACACTTTTTACGTTGCGTAATTGGCGTCACGCCCCTTTTCTCTGTGCGTCACGCCATTCTAGTCTTCTATCCGTGTGGTACGCTGTGGCTACCCGTCCCTCTGTTTATTTCCTGCCTCGTTGCCGATAAAGCCAATCCCCACAAGCCTGTGACGACCTACAGACACATCATTTTTGGCGTTCAGGATATTTGACGTGCTTCACGTGAGTTTAATTCATTTTAATTCATTTTTACTTTACCTTTTTCCTTGTTTATCTCGTCCCTTCGTCGGTGACGAAAGACAGTGGCCTTCGTCGGCAATACACTGTGATTCCTTCGCGGGAAAAAGCAAAGTAAAGTGCCTTCGTCGGCTAAACCATTTGCTTTTGTGTACCGGAGGTGCTGCCAAAATTTTGATTTTGTAAGCAATTCGCGTCGCTAAACTCGATAATTTGTTGAGTACTGTCGTGGTACACGGTTGAAACATGGCACCACCGAGTGAGGATCAGGCAGCGATGCCCGAATTCATGAAACAATTCCTCACGACGATGTCCAACATGCAAAATGCGATGGTTAATATGACCAAGGAACAGAATGAGAAGTACACTACTCTCCTCGAGAAGTTCACCAGTGGTGAAAAGCAAGGAGATTCGAGTGTGAGTGTTTCACAGGCCATTTCAAGTGGGCCAAGGATCGATGCTATTGAGTCAAGAATTGTTGATTTCGAATATGATGAGGATGAGTGCACTTTCGAAAACTGGTACGAGCGTTACCGAGACGTGTTCGAACACGACATGAAACACCTCGATGAGTGTGCCAAAGTACGCGTACTGCTGAGACACCTCAGTGTGAAGTGCGGTACTCAGTACAGAGACCACAAAGCACCCGATGACGTAATGTCAGTGGCATTCGGAGCGACGGTGGACACACTCAAAAGCCTGTTTGGAAAGAGAGAATCGGATTTCGAACTCCGAGTGCGCTTCCTAAATCAGAAGTTATCGACCATGGGAAGCACTGATGTGATGAAATTCGCCTCTGAGGTGAATCGACTGTACCAGAAGGGTAATTTGAAATCAATTACCGAAGACCAGATGAAGATCACGATCTTCCTGGCAGGACTTGATCTGCCGAATCTCAAGACGATGCGCACGCATCTATTCAACGCAGTCAGTCACAAACCTGAAATCAATTTCAAGGAGTTGCTTGAGAAATACTCCACGCTAAAAGCACTCGAACGTGATGTTGCAGTGGTACAGAAAAGTGCAACCATGATGGTGGCAAGGCCGTATGAGAATAAGGGAAAGAAGGACAATAAGAAGAAGAATCCCGAGAGAACCAAGACCAATATCACATGTGAATTCTGTGAAAAGAAGGGTTACAACGAGAGTCAGTGCTGGACTAAGCATCCAGAGAAGAGACCGAAGCGTGCACCAAGGAGGAACTACTCTGTGAAAGTAGCGGATTGTAATCACATCGATGGAAATCGAGTGTATGTGAATGTGAATGTGCAAGGCTGTGAACTCGAGTTTCAACTCGATACTGGATCGGATCTCACCCTGATCTCGGAGAGTGACTGGAAGCAGCTGGGTAATCCCAAGCTTGACTCCTCCGCTTCCTGTGTGGTCACATGCGCCAATGGGCAAGGCATGAAGGTACTCGGTAGATTCCGCAGTCACGTGGAGTACCGTGGAATCGAGAGTGACGAATGGGTCTACGTCACTCCAAGACCGATTAGATTAGTCGGCAATGATTGGCTTTTCAAGCTCGACTTGAAAAGAGCGTTCTACGAGTGCGAGAACGCGACGGTAGTCGCACACATCAAGTCAGTTCCGGAAGACTACGCAGCCTGGGTCCGAGATAATTACAAAGAGATTTGTGAGACTGGACTGGGCAAGTATAACAAGTCTGCAGCGAAGTTGTACGTGAAACCGGGCGTCAAGCCGGTGTTCAGAAATAAACGGCCAGTGCCGTATGCCAGCCAGCAGGTGTGTGATGATGAAATCGATCGATTGTGTCGTATGGGAGTGATCAAAAAAGTTGAACACTCGGAATGGGCGGCTCCATTCTTGCTTATCGCCAAGAAAAATGGAAGCAAGAGGCTGTGCGCAGACTTCAAGACTGGTCTAAGTGACTGTCTGGATGACAGTTCGCACCCGCTCAATTTGCCGGAAGACATCTTTGCCTCATTGAATGGAGGAAAGGTCTTCTCCACGATTGATTTCAGTGATGCGTATCTCCAAGTTGAAGTCGACGAAGAGGCTAAGAAGCTACTCGTGATCAACACGCATCGTGGACTATACCAGTACCAACGGTTACCGTTCGGAGTGAAACCCGCTCCAGGCATATTCCAGTCAGTAACGGACCAAATGCTGGTGGGAATGCCCAGAACAGTGGCATACTTGGATGATGTCATTGTCAATGGGAGGACGAAGGAAGAGCACGACGAGAATCTGATGAGAGTTCTCGAGAAGATACGTGATTCTGGATTCAGAATACGTCCAGAAAAGTGTGCATTCGGACAGAAGGAGGTCCACTTCCTTGGATTCATTGTGAATGAATCTGGACGTCACCCCGATCCCAAGAAGGTGCAAGCACTCAAGGAGATGCCGGTACCCAAGGATGTGAACCAGACCAGATCGTTTCTGGGTGGTGCAAACTATTATGGTGGATTCGTTAAGAACATGACGGAATTGCGAATTCCGTTGGATCGATTACTTAAGAAAGATGTCAAATGGAATTGGACTGAGGAATGTGAGAGAGCATTCATCAAGATCAGAGATGCAATCAGTGCAGATACTGTACTTGCCCACTACGATCCTCGTGAAGATATCGTGGTTGCGGCTGATGCGAGTCAGTACGGTATCGGAGCAGTGATCAGTCATCGATACAAAGATGGAACTGAGAGACCAGTCATGTATGCTTCACGGCGTCTCAACGATGCCGAGATCAAGTACTCCCAGATCGAGAAGGAGGCGCTCGCGCTAACCTTCGCTCTCAAGAAGTTTCACAAGTTTGTATATGGAAGGAAATTCCTACTCCAAACGGATCATCGTCCGTTGTTGTCAGTGTTCGGAGGAAAGAATGGAATTCCGGTTCACTCAGCCAATCGATTGCAGATATGGGCTCTGTTCATGTTGAACTACAATTTCGAGATTGAGTACGTGAATACGAACAGCTTCCGCAAAGCCGACATGTTGTCTCGATTGATCAGAGAGTACTCTCGAGAACAAGAAGAAGTAGTCATCGCCCATATCTCAATCGAAGATGACATCGAAGAGATTCTGCACAAAGGAGTGAGGGCAACCCCCGTCACTGTGACAGACATCAGAGAGTGTATGGCTAAGGATGCGGTACTTCTGTGGATAAAGAAATACCTCAGTGAAGGCTGGCCTGCAAAGCCGCCGAAGGACAAGTCGATCCTGCCATACTACCAGAGACGAGTTTCGATCTCCTCTGTGAATGGATGTTTGATGATGGCAGATAGAGTAATTATCCCCGCAAAGCTCAGAGAAGCAGTCCTGAAGGAACTGCACAGAGGACACCCTGGAATGGTGCGCATGAAATCGCTCGCTCGATCCCATGTGTACTGGCCCGGAATCGACCAGAGCGTCGAGAGCATTGTGAGATGTTGTGATGGATGCGCAAGTGCTGCTAAGAACCCGAGCAAGGTTGAACCTGTGCCGTGGCCAGTGACTCAGAAGCCGATGGAGCGAATCCACATGGATTTCGCTGGTCCGATGAATGGACGGCACTACTTGATCATCGTCGATGTTCACAGTAGATGGCCAGAGGTTACAACTATGGATAGAATCACGGCGGAAGCGACCGTGAGAGCAGTGCGTGACTTCGTATCAAGATACGGAAGTCCAGAGACAATTGTTTCTGACAATGGAACTCAGTTCAAGTCTGAGAAGATGAGATCATTCTGTGCAGAGTACGGTATCTCTCAAGTTTTCTCGCCTCCGTATCACCCTCAGAGTAATGGACAAGCGGAACGTTTCGTCGATACGTTCAAGAGATCGCTGTTGAAGATGAGAGGTGAAGGTCCAGAGGATGAGAACGTGCAGAAGTTCCTGATGATGTACAGATGTACTCCGAATAATCAGCTGAATGGAAGAACTCCAGCTGAAGTCTTCCTCGGAAGAAAGATGAGATTTCGTCTCACTCTCATGTCTCCTCGGGAGGGAGAGGAGAGAAGGAGATTGAATGAGAATGTAGTGACACGAGAGTTCGCCATTGGTGAATCTGTCTACTACCGTGATCGTGATGGTCCGAATCATGAGAAATGGTCGGAGGCCGAGGTACTCAGCAGAAAAGGCAGAGTACTATATGAGATCAAGCGATTGAATGGAAACACTGTGATGGCTCACGCCAATCAGTTGAAGAAGCGCATCGTATGCGATGAGAGAGATCCTCTGAGTGTCATGCTCGAGAGTTTCGATTTGACTCGACACATCGTCCCCGATGTGAGACCACCGCCTTCGCCGATTCGAGAGAATTCGGTGTTCAATGATGTCATCTCGCCTACCGTGCCCCGTCTCGTGCCCACGAAAGATGTGGAGAACGACCAGAAGATCATTTCCCAGTCCGATGTAGCAAATCCCGGACGACCCCAACGTTCTAGGCAAGCCCCCTTCCGTATGAACATTTCCTCGACTAAGGGCCAGTCCTATAAGTAATTCTCGTCTTTACTATTGTTGTTCAGATATTCACTAGTTCATATCTTGTTGCGGAGGTGCTGTGTAAAAGCCTCTAATTAATTATATTTAATTATTTATATAATTAAAAACCCTATTCGTAATACAGTAATCATATGTCTGCCCCAACTCTAATTACTGTAAGTATAATCGTCAACCTCCCATACACTCCATACACTTTACGTTGCGTAAACTGCGTAACGCCCCTTTTCTCTGTGCGTTACGCCATTCTAGTCTTCTATCCGTGTGGTACGCTGTGGCTACCCGTCCCTCTGTTATTTTCCTGCCTCGTTGCCGATAAAACCAATCCCCACAAGCCTGTGACGACCTACAGACACATCATTTTGACTTACCTACTTGATATTTTGCAAAAATGTGTATGCTGAAATATATAGAAAAAAGTTTGATTGAATTGATTGCGATCGTGCTCCTCTCCAGACAATTGGGTGGAAATATTTTTTATAATTGAGTTGTGAGTTGAATGATTGAAAAAAAGTAAATTGGAAAAAAACAAGAATTTACCACACGATAAACTGCATGACGGGCCAGATGGAGATTTGTGCGATGAATTTCTTGCTCGAGAAGAGCGCGATGAGATGGGGATATCGAACGGACCAGAAGCGATAGATGAAGTGAATGTTCATGAGGGCGAAGGGAACAGTGAAGGAGGCACAGTACAGACTCGTTATCTTCTGCAAAATAGGTTTTTCCCAAATGAGATTTTCTAAAGTTTCGAAAGCTGTAAAAGTGAAACAGCAAAACTCACCCGACTCTCGACTGATGTCACTGATACAACGCCAAAGACCGTGCCTTTGATCACTGCAGCCTACAAAATTACTTGTTTCGAACAGAGTTTAGCGTGATGGAAGACTATTTAGCCGGAGAAAGCCGGTAAGTAGCCGGATTACGAATCGCCGGGTTGGCTCACAATTGAGGACTAATTCACGGTCACTGAGCCGGATAAAGCCGGTAAGTAGACTGATGGTAATCACCGGCTTAATCAGCAGATGCAGGGTCGACAGGTAGATGTCGTATGAGGCAAAGGTTGCTAGTAGATTCTTGTACGTTCCGACGGTGGATTTGGAGAAGCGACGAACGACGTAGAAGAGCAGCGCATTAAGTAGCACACCGGCACCTCAAACGTGGACAAGACACATTTTTTCCTTGGAAAATGATTGTATTGATTTCATTAGAAATTCAAATCGCGACAGACAAGTAACTCGAAGTCTAACCAAAACACTCACCTAGGTGCAAATCCACGACAAATTCGATCACTTCCAGGAGACTCAGCTCGATCATCACAATGGAATGGCCGACGTATCGTGACTGACTGACTTCATCATCCTACTTTTAGAATATATCGGGTAACTTGTAGGAATGGCAAATGCCGACATGCAATGTTCTCTCTCTAGCTAAGGCAGCGAGAGAGCGCATTGAAGGAATAGCAGAGTATTTTTGGATATGTCAATGACCAATCTCCAGCCTACGTGATCCGTTTATGATAATTTTTCACGCTATTTATTCAGATGGTATTTTTTGCAGATGGTCTGCGATGTGCGATGCTCATCATTGTTTGGGTTCATCTGTACTCATATGGATCAGTATTTTGTTTACTCATATGGAGCGGTATTTTTTATGATAGGGGATGCTATTGTACATGCACAGTGGAAGCAGTGAATGCCGAGGCGAGAACCTTCACCGTCTCCTTATCCTTCTTTCCCATTAATCGCATTAACCCATACCGATACGGTTTCATGAGAACAATTATCACTACTGCATCAATGCATGGAAAGCACGCGAGCAGGACCATCGAAAGTGCCGAGAAGGCCGGGGAATACAAGTGGAATAGTGAAATTGTGACATCGAAAAAGTATGTGATGTAGACGAAAAGGAGAGGTGTCAGCGTCTGGAATTCCAAATGAAAGAAAGCTCGAATCTTACGATACCTCAGCACTGGCTGCGAGGAATATTCGTAGTTGAAATACACGAAGCTTTTCTGAAATATTTTGCGCTTCTCGAATTGCTCAGAACGTCAGAGTGGCAAGAGTTGCTGCAAGACCGAAGCTGATTATCTCTAGACCATCAGAGAAAAGGAGCATTGCGAAGGGACGCATGGATAATTCGCCGTCTCTCTGAATTGATGATCAGCGATTTAATTGACTGGCCTGTACCCAGTAGTTCATGATTAGAGGCCCATCGGTGCAATTTCGACCGTATTCTTGACGGAAAAGCTCTTGATAATGTCGAATTTCGTCCATATCTTCTGGTCTGGCAAGTGTGAGACAAGCAATAAACCTGTACGTGCTGTCATTTTAGCTCTGGGGATGGGTTAACTTTACCATGTTATCTGAAATACTATTGTCGAGGTTACCAGAAATATGACGAATTTGAAGCGCGAGAAGTAAGCTATTCGATGTGGTCTACAAGTAATGTATCTTTTGTTCCAAGAGTTCTTGACAGACGCTTGGATTGTCCAGTATCGAAAAAGCAGATGAATATTCAGAATTGAGAAGGGCACAACAAAGCATGATGAATGGAAGCAGATAAGCTCCTGTAATATACTCAAACATGTATTAATATACATTTGATCGTACAAATACTCCAAATTCACGATCCGACACGAACGAGAAACCGGTGTAAGATGGGATCACTTTCTGAATAAAAATTTGTGTTTTAAATTGAGGTTCTTGAATGTCACCGGATTCACTACGAAATGAACCAGGACAAGGTACGTGTCGTAAGCAGCAAACACTTCCAGAAGATATTTATAAGTTCCAAGATCTTTTGTTGAAAATCGACGAATGAGATACAGCAAGAGCAGGTTGAGAGTGAACCCAATCGCTAAATGTTTTTTGTGCATTTAAATAACCCAAATACTAACCGAAGGTGACTGTAGAAAAATATTCGAAAACCTCAAGCAGAGGACGCATGGTGATACGAAAATGAGCATCTTTTCGAGAAAATGAGCTGTGAAATTCCCAGGAGGTCTTGCTAATGATTCAATGTCCTTCATTCTCCCCAATCACTGTGCCCAGTACATTGTGTGTGTTAGGTGATCTATGTTTCGCACTGAATCACGTTATGCAGAAGTCATATGAAGTTTTTTCGAGGATGAGATAGGATTATTTGGTTTTGTTCAAGACATTCTTGTTGACATGCCTTCAGAGCTGGTGTTATTGGTTATTGCCATAGTAATATGATTCAAACCAGAACTCTCGCAGAACTAAAGATGACGGTTTTGCACCTGATAACATACTACCAAGAACTCTCAGATGCCGACTGCATTAACCTTTTCGTTTTTCTTCTTCTCCAAACATATGAGTGATGACGATGAATCATACTTTTACGATCTCTGTCTAACGATGGTTGCCCAGTTTCGCTTCATAACCGAAACACTATCCCCCCCGTAGTACAACTGCATGTTTGTTCATCCAGTACGCTTGCCAATTCTAACTCGAAGTTTTCGAACTCACATTCATTGGTTCGAAGATTCCGAAATAGTTCAAAGTTTTCGAACTCACATTCATTGGTTCGAAGATTCCGAAATAGTTCAAAGTCTTCGAATGGGTAGAAGAGGGTGGGTAGGGCCAATTGTCGATAATACTTATATTTTTTGCTGTACTAATTGTATCTAATCTGGCGATTCGCGAACGCACTGATATCCAAAGATAATCCTTGCTAACTGTCGCACAAAAGTGACACAATCAGTGCTCACACGCCCGTGCCTGATAGCATTCTAATAAGAACTCTCAGATGCCGACTGCATTAACCTTAACGTTGTTCTGTTTCTCAAAACATATAAAAGATGAGGACGCATCATACAAATACGATCTCTGTCTACAATGGTTGCTCAGTTTCGCTTCATAACCGAAACACTAGCCGCCCCGGAGTACAACTGCGGGTTAGTTCATCCAGTATGCTTCCTGATTCGAATTCGAAGTCTTCGAACTCGCACGCATTGGTGCGAAAGCTTCGAAATGGTTCAAAGTCTTCGAATGGTAGGAGGGTGAGAGAGTATGCAAAATGGAGAGAGCCCCTTCGTCACTTCGAAGTATACGAATTAGCAAATATTTCAAATTCAAATCCCGTTCGGCAACTCTTTCATGCAGTGCCTGTTTTGAAGACTATTGTAGAGAAGGATTAGGTTTAATTTATTCGCGAACGCACTGGTATCCAAAGACAATCCCTGCTACCTGTTGCACAAAAGTTACACAATCAATCGCAGTGCTCACACACCCGACGAATGGTCTCGTATTTACGGAGAACCTCAGTACGCTTTGGGCGTTTGGTCCATCTTTGCCGGTTGCCTGCCATGGGTGAGCGAAGTATCTGTTTGGTGAACTGTTTCTTGGTTGAGGTAATGTATCTACCAGCCTTGCGTTACTTTTTCCGCGAAAACCGCTTCACTTGCATCAAGGTATGCTTAGGACTCTATCATTCCATGCTTCATTTCTCAGATCATGCGAGCGCTCGCTCTAGTTGACATGACGGGAATGCTGTGTGATGGGGTGTTCTTCGGCATTCAGATGGTCCAGGGAGTGGTGTTCTGTTCGAACCCAGCGTTCGGCCTATTAACCGGCTTGGGAGCATACGGTTTTCCAGTAATCATTCAGAAAAAAACGGACCATTTTTAGTTTGCTGGAATGTTTCATCGTGCTTGTGCGTATTCCTAGTTGTCAATCGCATTCTAGAAATCATTGGAAAGGAGCATTATTTTCAGGTTTGTCATTGACTTTAGATATCTTATCTCACTAATCGCATTTTCAGGGGAGCAGAAGGATGGTGGTCATGCTTGCGGCTGCTGTGTACGGATTCACAATAGTTCTTTTCATTCCTCCTGTTCTGCCGAATTCGAGGCATCAAGCGATGCACTTTTGCCCGTTCATTCCTGGTTTCGAATACAGTTTCGTGAGTGCGAGTGGTGAGACGTGCAATATGCTCCGAATTCAGTATGTCAATTACACGCATGTAGCGCATAATTCGACCATGTGCATACTGATCACATCTCTGTTCATATTGCTGTGTGCCACGGTTAAGTTTAATTCTTACTCACCCAGCAATGTTTCTCCAAACCTCAAAAAGATGCAATCAAAGGTAAGAGGAAAATTGCAACGATACAAATTGATTATATAGCCCAACTAATACTTGCAGATATTCACACAAGCGTTGATAATCTGTATTGTGGAAGTGGGAGGGTCCTTCTTGTAAATTCGAGTTCTTTTTTTCAAATCAGATGAATCTCTCAGATACCTACTGCTTAACTTCATTCCCACCCCTCAGTTTGTCAGTCCACTTGTAATGATTGGCTGTCATTTAATTTACGGTAAGTTATGCTCCAAGCAAGCTTATGCTTTGTAAGCAGTGTTTGATCACCGCCTTAACTTTATTGGGCACCGCATTATCACCATATTTTGAACACGACTGAATATCAGCCACACCTAGCATTGTCTACCTTTCAATGAGCCAGCATATTCAACAGGAATTGAAGAATATGCTTGGAGTGAAACCGGATGTTGTCGAGGTTTGGATTTTTTTTGTGATTGTCATGAACCTGAACTATTGTTTCTTAGTTGAACCCAGCTTTCACTGCAAGTTCCGCAACGAGGGACGCGCTGCAACCCTCATCGGCTAATTCATGAATTGATTTTAATTTTTTTAATCTTATTATCTTCTCCGAAATGCCATGTATAAATTCAACAGTGTTAATTCTTGCTCTCATTGTTACAAATGAATGTGCATCGTTCGGCAGATGTGAATACATTCGAGGAGAGTTTAACGATGATTGTACAATAGATACAATGTACCGGAATGCACGTGAAGCGAATATTTTTCTCTCTCGAATATTCAAGAGCAAATTGACGAAGTGAGAGACGACGCAAGCGTGCGCTTATGGATCAATTTGGGCTAACAAGGACTCCGAAATCGCGGTTAGAAACGTTCTGCAGCCGATATCAACAGGAATCACTTTTTGAAGATCACTTTCCCGTGTGAGAGGTAATCATTTTCTGACAGAATTTGAAATCTGAGATCCATGTTTGTCGAAGGGTCGCTAGCTCAATGCCCTTAGATATTATTAGGAGTAATGTCTGATGATGTTCTCAGCGAAATGACGCATGTGATAAAGGTTGTGCCCCAGAAATCATTCGAGCGATAATTCTTAGATGCCAACTGCATTAGCCTTTCTCTCAGTCATCTCAGAAAATGGGTGAGATGACGATGATTCAATCTACTGATATCTTCTTCATCTACGATGGTAGCCCAGTTTCGCTTCATCACCGAAACTCTAGTTGCGCCAGAGTACAATTGCAGGTTTGTGCATACCGCGTTGAAATATGCAGTGCTCATTACATTTTACGGAAAAAGTTGTTATTGCTGTTTAAATTGTCCCCCGAAATTTTTCGATTCTTTCGAGAGAGAAGAGAGCGAGATAGAGAAGTTGATAGCCGTTATGCAAACTTTCAAGTTGCTTAATTAATCACAGTGCGCACACGCCCGGCGAATGGACAAGGATTTATGGTGAACCTCAATACGCCTTAGGCTTCTGGTCCATTTCGTTCTGCTTTTTGGCATGGGTGAGCACAGGTGCTTTTGATAAACCGCATCCTTGTGTTCAGGCACTGTATCTACCTGCTCTTCGCTACTTCTTCCGAGAGCGCCGATTCACATGTATAAAGGTTTGTTTGGGGTCTCTAAACTGACTCAGCCGACTAGACGAATCAGTACACAAGAAGTTGCGATTCCCATCTTTCAAAGCTCCTATTATAAGCAGGCTCGAAAGATCAAAAAAGGGACTAAACATGGTACACGATTCCTCTCATCATTTCAAACTCCATTCCTCAGATAATGCGAGTGCTCGCGTTCGTTGACATGACCGCAATGCTATGTGATGGGCTGCTCTTCGGTATTCAGATGATCCGGGGCGAAGTTTTCTGTTCCAACACAACGCTCTACATGTTTACCGGCTTGGGAGCATACGGTTATTGCCGAATCTGTTCAGAGAAAATCATAGCGTATTCAGCCTGCTGGAATGTTTCGTCGTGCTTTTGCGTGTTTCTAGTCGTCAATCGGATTCTTGAAATCATCGGAAAGGAACACTATTTTCAGGTTATTCAAATTTGAATCGCCTGTTGTTCTAAATTGTATTTTCAGGGCAGCCGATGCACGATTGTCTTGGCTGCTGCAGCTTTTTACGGTCGTGCTGTTCATTCCGCCTATCCTACCCGACTCAAGGCTGCAAGCGTTCCTGTTCTGTCCGTTGATACCCGGATTTGACTGCAGCTTTGTGAGTTTGATACCTTGAATATGCAGTAAATTCGAACTTCAGTATGTCAATTACACCCATCTCGCTCACAACTCGACCATGTGCATACTGATCACATCTCTATTTATTATTCTGTGTGCGACAGTCAAATCCACCACAGTAAGGAAAAATGAAACAATTCATTTCAACCATCATTTCAGAACAAATTCGAAAATTCTACGAGCTTGAAAAATATGCAGTCAAAAGTAATATTTTCTGCTCATTGGGGGAGAAACGAATTACGAATTTCAGATTTTCACTCAAGCTTTGATAATTTGCATTGTGGACGTAGGAGCATCTTTCGGGTAAATTCAATTGAAACTAAGAAATCCAATCAATAATCTCAGATATATACTACTCAATTACTTACCAACACCTCAGTTTGTCAATATAATTGTCATGGTTGGATGTCAATTTATTTACGGTGGGTGTTTTTTTTCATTTTCGGTGGTTTTTTCATTGTTTTAATGGTTTTATTTCTCTTTCATCGGTTTTTGAGAAGGTATTTGCACCAAATACAATCTGTTGCGAAACACTAACTCGAGAAATTAAATAAATCAATAACAGCGTCTCCGAGCATGATCTACATTGCAATGAGTAAGCAAGTTCAACAGGAATTGAAGAAGATGCTTGGTGTGAAGCCGAATGTTGTTGAGGTTCGGATTGTGATTGTCGTAGAACTGAATTGTTGTTTCGTAGTTGTATCCAGCATTCACTGCGACATGAAATCATCAGAATCGTTATCATATTGTTATCTGTTGTAGAGGTTTTGAGTACAACAATCATGAACTCTTTTTCTCTTCTCAGGTGAACGCAAGTGCTGCTTCGAGCAGTGTGGCCCCATCCTCAGCGGCGTGAAATCAGTTGTATTTTTCATAAACTGATTTATGTTTGAACATACTATATTTGTGACATTTATAGCCAAAAACGACGAATTATGCACGAATTAAACGATGTAGTGAAGGATGAGGCTGATGTTGTGACTTTCTCTCATTACTCAATCTTACTCAATCTTACTGCATTCTTAGCAGCCCCTCTCGATACGGTTTCATGAGTACGATAAGTACAACCGCGCCAATGCACGCGAAACACGAAAATAGAAGCATAGACAGTGTCGAAAATTTTTGAAAAAAAAGAAAATTTTTGCACACAATATTCTTGTTGAAATACGCTGCATGTTTCAACAAAAGAGCTTGTTCCTTGTGATTGATGAACCCAGGAATCGTTCATTCAGACCAGTAGTGAAAGCGAAAATTTAATTGTCATGGTTGGATGTCAATTTATTTACGGTGAGTGTGAAAGGACTGATATCTGAGATCAATTTTGTCCGCCTCTTTCTTGGGTTTCTTTTTTTTTAGTCATAATTGCTAGGGAAGCAGCTACGAAAAAGCTGGCAATCTCTGATGAGTCAGCAATGATGAGAAGAATGATAGGGCGAATACACAGTTTGTCGTGTCGCTGAAAACGGCCATAATGAACGGATAATTCACTCTGGAAAGTACCCAATAATTCATGATGAAGCAGCCATCATTAGTGTCTTTTTCATACTCTTGCCGAAAAAGTGCTCGAAAGTGTTGGATTTCACGTTCGTCTTCAGCACCGGCGAGAAAAAGACAAAGAAGGAACCTGAAATACATTTCGATGAGAAAATTATGTTGAAAACATGCAAGATTAGCTGCAACACAATTACAGTCAAGACGATCAGTATCACGGTTTTCGCTTTGCTGAACAACGCGATTCTGTGAGGTCTGAAGTGTTTTTTTTTTACTATTTTGATGATTGAAGAAACAAACGTTTTGATTATCATGTATCGATATAGCAAGTGAATGATGAGAATGACAAATGGATCAGTGTAGCAGGATGAGTAGAAACATGGAAGTGCCTGATAAGCTTCTCCTCATTTAGCAACTAAACGCAGGAACTGACGAGCACTCCGAAATCGCGGTCTGAAACGTACGCAAAGCCGGTGTCGGAGGGGATTACTTTCTAAAATGAACAGGTGTATGGCTCGAAAACGGGTAACTTACGGGATTCAGAATGTGATGTACGACAACAAGGTAAACATCGTACGCAGCGAAGATCTCCAATAGATATTTGTACGTGCCCAGCTCTTTGGTCGAAAATCGACGAATGAGATACAGTAGTAAAAGGTTAAGCAGAAATCCGCTGACCAAAATTCGCAAAAGCATGACCACAATTACGTGTGTTCGTGCAAACCAAAAGTTGCCGTGGAAATCGATTCGAAGATTTCTAGTAGGGCTCGCATAGTGAACAAACGTGATAAAAGATGATAAAAGATTTCAATTCTTCCAATTTTTCGATTCTCTCTAAGTTCCCTCGGGAATTTTTTAATGAGTCGTCTTGGAAAACATAGAATAGAAATTGCGATAATGTACGAGGAGTATAGAAAACACTGTATTATGGACAACCAGATGGGTCCTGCATGCCTTCGGCATGCCCGGTGCTCCTTGAGATCTTTCGAGATTCCCCCTTCTTCCCCTCTCCTCCCCTCTCTTCCCCTCTCCTCCCCTCTCCTCTCCCCTCCCTTCCTCTTTTTCGAGAGCCACATATTTCGCAATATTTCGCAATCCTGAGTTTCGAAATATTTCGCAATCCTGATCAGAGGCGCACATGTGATGAAACTTGTTTACGATTTCGCAATGCCGGACACACGGACGGACGGACGCACGGACACCTCTGCTTTATATAGGTGTATGATTTTGTATAATGGGCAACTTTCCATCAGCTTACAATGAAACACGTAGAACAAGATTGCACTGACAAATAATGAATAAAAGAAAATGCTTTCACATCGATATTTATTTTAGTGGAACAGACATAGAACTCACTAGCACCACACTGACAACAGCTGGCCAATGTTATTTATTCCAAATCCGATTATGAAACAATTTTCTTCGTGGCACATTCACTCGTATTCTACGGAAAGCCTTCCGACATGAAAGTTGTCATCCTGCTTGCGATAATATCGACTTGCACGCTGTGAGTACTTATACATTTCAAAATCAGTATTGCATACGTAAATAATTTGCAACCACTCTATTCAGAGCCGCATCTCCGTTCGTGCTTTTCTCCGATGCTCTAGAGCAAGCAATTATCAATGTCGACCGAATAAATGCCTTGGCGATGGAGACTATAAGTACGAGTTTTATACCTCGGGTGCGCAAAAATTTCTCGATCTCTTAGTTCTCAATGCGCTCACGCCCAACCAACCTCTCACCGGGCCGAGAAAGCGAGAGCCAGTGTATAAAAGAGAGATCGGGATATTTTTGTACATCTTAGTTGTATACGGAAGTGAGATAGGATAATGAAAAAAAATCAGTTGGCGATCACAATCCGGCGACCGCTGCATCGGTTGCCTCTCAGAGAATCGGTGACATCATTCAGGTAAGGAGGGTTTTCGAAATGAAACTTGATGCAACTAGATTGCAGGAGATTTCACGCATCCTAGTGCTGCAAAACGGATCAGCCATTCTCTCGGAGTTCGAGGGTGTACGTCTATGCTTCACTTTTGCTCATTCATTACGAAATCTACAGATCGATATCGTGGCTATAGTTCAATCACAGCTCGATTCGGAACAAAGGAGGAAGAGAAACGCCGGATCAGTCAGTTTTTCAACTTGCATAATCCGCTTTATTCTGTTTTGACATACTGGAAACTGTCAGAGCGACGGCATAATCCACGGTTCCGACATCGATCCTTGCTTCGAAGCCGAGGAGACGTGTGACCGGAAGTAAGCAAAGGATTTCGTGTTTGGTGTTGTGGCATCAAAACAAATTCAGTTTCCCATTCCGCTCGAACTCTGGGCGGTGCAATCATGACGACAATCCAGCATGGGGATCAGCACAGAGCCCACTGCGAAGGTTCATGGGAGCGGCAAAATACGATGATGGTTCGTGTCGCTGGGTTGAAAGGAGAAAGTTGATGATTTTGAACAGGATTCAACTCTGTTCGTCAAAAAGCCGCCAATGGAGGCGTCCTGCCGTCCGCGCGAGTCGTTTCCAACAACATCTTCAATGAGGTCCTTTTAAATTCTGAATCTCACTTCAACCAGTGATGAATTCAGGCGGCCAACCTCACTTTTGATCCCAAGTACAACCACCTACTAATGCAGTTCGGACAGTGGATTGCTCACGATATTACGTACACTCCGCAAGCTGTTGGTGAGCCTGATGTACTGACATAACCCCAATGCCAAGGAAAACTCAAAGTATTGGTGTTAGAGAAATCCACAGTCCGTCTCGCAAGCTATACTGCAACACTCAGGAAACAACGAACTCATGCTCAACTGCTCACTCTGCGAGTCGGCTAATATAACCTCTAACTGTGCGCCGATCGAGGTACGAAGTGATCTTATTCAACCCATACCGAGGCGTTTTCAAGGTTCCCGATGGCGATGCGTATTTCCCTAGCAAGACACCAGATGGAAAAAGAGCGTGCATCCGACTAGCGAGAGCGATCAATGGCCAGACGAAATTGGGTCCACGGGTGCAGATCAATCAGGTTTGGAGCTTCTTGATCGTTTGACTTCAAAACTAAAATCGAGCGATTGTTTGACCCTCTAATATTCACGTGTTCAATGTCGGTTAGATAGGGCGAGGCTGGACGTGAATGTCTGAAAAACTTCGAAATCAGTCAAATATAAACCTTAGGCCACACACTTCCTCGACCTCTCGCAAGTGTACGGCTCCCAAGATTGCATCGCGAAGAAGCTGAGAACACTCAAGGTATTTTCGAAACAGTAATCATATTCAAAACATAGCACATTCCAGGATGGACAGATGATCATGTACACGGGAAAGGGGTACAGTCTTCCTCCTCGTGTTGCTAAAGTAAGTCTGACCTCATCCAACTTAGATCTTTGTCTGATCCTATTCAATCATCGTAGTAAGCAAACCAGTCAATTTTCAATGTCAGGACACCAACTGCAAATCACAGTCAATGCTTCACCCACCGTCGCTCTGTTTCGATGCTGGGGATGATCGTAACTCCCTACAGCCAGGTGCAAATCTTTTCTCACCGTTTCTTGGTTTAGCTTTCGAGAAAAGCACAGCCTTACTATCAGGACTTATTCCGCTGCATACAATCTACTTGCGTCAGCACAATAAATGGGCTGCACAGATCAGTAAAAAGAGACCGTCATGGAGCGATCAGCTTGTGTTTCAGGTGAGCATTCGTCCGAGTTCTCATAGGCAATGGGGGAACTAGGAAACCGTGAACATAGCGTTCATGGTTTACCAATTTACATACAAAACATGATGCATCCATCCAACCATAATCAGCAGTGCAGAAAACCGAATTCTCGATGTATTCATTGCAGAAAACGCGTCGCTTGATGATCGCTGTCTACCAACACCATGTCTACACGGAGTATCTCCCCAAGATCATTGGGAACACGTTAATGAAAGAGTTCGACTTGAATCCTAGCGGACTTCAGAGTAAGTAGAACAGAGCATGGATGAATACTGTAACATTGTAGACACGTACGATGCTGCTGTCGATCCTTCCATATCTGCGGAATTCGCATCGGCGGCGTTTAGATTTGGGCACTCACAAGCGAGGAAAGATATACCGCGCACGACCCATAATAATGAGTAAGGAGCATGCTTTATTTGTCTTTCATCGAATTCGAGGTCATCTAGATTCGTGATATTGAATAATAAAATCGAAACAACCAAATTATTTCGAACGTCGTGAATTTACAGTTCTATCGGCTCGTATCTCAATCTTGGTGACAATATCTACTACACTGATTCACTCTACGATAAGGCTGCCGATGTGTTCTCAATGGCACAAGGTTTGAGCGGCGGAATGCTCGAAGCGCTACATTTCTAGGCATGGTTAATGCGCCTGCCATGCCCGTAGGGCATCATTATACGTTTCCGATGAGACATGAAATATTCTCCGTGCGAGGAAAGAAGGTGAGGCGTTCGACTAACCTTTGGGACTTGAAAGCCTAATTGTAGGCCACCGGAGTCGATCTACCCGCAGTAAACGTGCAGCGTGCCAGAGAAATGGGCGTTCAGGGATACAACGAAATTCGGTACGCAACTCGTGCATTTCTTTTCGGTCACAGCTCATTCTGCAGAAGCCGGATTCCTGGATTGTCTCGCGTTTCATTTTTCGAAGCGCTCGAGACGGAACTCGACCAGGATGACATTGATATGCTGAAGAAAACCTACGATTCCGTGGACGATATCGACCTGTATGCGGGAATTCTGATGGAGAGACCGAACGATCCGACGGCGCTGGCCAGTTCTGCCTATTTCACTCCAATTGATGACGCGCACTTGATGATACGATTGCGCAAATTGCAGCTCGGCCCTACAGGTTCGTATCTCATAGCTGAACAGTTCTCCGCTCTCAAGAAGGGCGATCGATACTTCTATGAGAACACCGACAACTATGGTCGACTAACTCCAGGTAAGAACAGCGCACAAACTCAAGTACGAACAAAATATTTGTGCAAAGAAGAAGAAAAGACGATACGAGATCATTTTATAGAAGAGTACGAAGCAATCACAAACTATTCTCTCGCTCAACTCATATGCGAGAATACAAATGGAATGGAGCTGGTTCAGACCGAGATTTTCGAGTTCAAGTGAGCAATAGGCATCAATTTCTTCGAAAACAATAATCGCATTTGCCTTTGCAGTGCCGCTCGAACGAAGTGTAGCGAGTTCAAGCCATTCCCGCTTGCGGATATCCTATTCTGATTATCCTTTCATCATTGTACCACAATTTCTATGATTTGCGTTTGGAACCAGAAATCAATCACTACAGTTGAAAAAAAGACCTATCATGACTCATATGCCTCCACTCTCCGTTCTAAGAAAAAATTCGGAGATCGATGAAGGGAAAAATCAGATTGCGTGGCTGTGCAAATACCTCTGAGCGGAATGCGGAAGGTGTGAGAGAACGGAAGTCCGCTTGCCTCCCACGGACACTTTTCTAGGCGGTTGTTTCAATTCTCGAGGCGTCGACAAACATACCAAAAAGTGATGTTCCGAAATACGCATCATCCTAGTCAGGGTATAATGAATCATAGCATGCTCTGGACAAACGGATTCAAATCCATTCCTCCTTCACCCTTCCCATTCAAAAGAAAAGCCGTGATGAATCACTTTTTCGTAAACAAGTGCATCGTTCACCCGAATGTGCATTCCTGCGACCAGTAATCGACAGCGCATAGATTTGTCCCGATGATGTGGAATAATTCATGTTCACAGAATAATTATGCCCGCTCAATGCTGATTCATGAAGATCTGGATCAAAATCGTCTGTGCGTGTAAGAAATTATGCGCGTAGGTGCAATGATTGCTCATCGGGGAGAACCGGGAAATGAATCAAGAACACGCATTCAAAAGAGAGTGATTTTTCTTTTCACCATCGTCCGAAACTGTTCTGAACTGACCAGCTGTTGAAACAATTCCATCATTCCCCCGCCTCGGCACTCGCCCGATTCCGCCTATAAATGGGCGTTCTCTGTTCCGCTGTTCACTTCATTGGCTTTTTTGTTGAGTTATCCATTCAACATGCAATGTGCTCTGCTACTTGCGGGTGCTTTCACATGTGCATTGTGAGTTTTTTTATCATTCTCTGCGAAACTTTTGTTTCGAATTCAGTGCCGCAACACCGTCCGAGATACTAACGGCTACTATGAAAGATGCGATTTGCAACGTTAACTTGATCAGCGCTGTAGCTGAGGATACTATCGGTAAGAAAGCCATGCACAAATTTACATGAAGTGCATTTCAACTCACAGGCGAGGATCAGAACCCGCACACACAAAAAGCCACTGAAGACTCAATCGACGCTCAAAAGATCGGTGATATTATTCAGGTCAGTATTCAAGTAAAGTTTTTCGAAAAAAAAACGGAAACGTTACAGGAGACAACCCGCATCCTCGTCGAACAGAACGGCCCCGATATTCTCGAAAAGTTTGAGGGAGTGAGTGTTCTGATCATCGAAACGTGGATGAGATGTGTCAGCTCTCGTTCTTTGCAGGTTGACATCATGGCACTGTTGGAGGCGCAGCTTGGAACGAAGCAATCGAGTAGATCGAAGAGACATATCAGATTTGTGAGTCAGCCGTTTATCTTGTCCGTACAAACGGAAATCCATCCAGGGCGGAGGCACAATCAACGGATCCAATCCCCTCGATGTGTCATGCATCGATAGGCCGGCGACCTGTGACAGGAGGTATTCGTTGGTCGCTCATCTCATTCACATAATATCATATCAACAAGACATACGATAGAGAGCACTCTACAAGAGCAGATCCGTTCTTTATACCGTAGCTGTAATTCGAGAAATGATGGTTGGCGTTGCAGTTTCCCTTACCGCTCCATCTCCGGGTGGTGCAATCATTACGAAACACCCAAGCGAGCATTGGGATCGACGATGGGGCCGATGAGGAGGTTCATGGGGACGGCTAAGTATGATGATGGTAGGAGCTGCTATTGGACCCATAGCGAAATGTTCTTGCAGGATTCAATTCAGTCCGTCGAAAAGCGGCCAAGGGTGGACTGCTCCCCTCAGCTCGCGATGTCTCCAACAAGATCTTTGCTGAGGTTCTGGCGCGTCTTCGCTTCTCTAAGAACAATTCAACTCCAGGCCTCCATTCCTTCACTAGATCCCAAGCACAACCACCTACTAATGCAATTCGGGCAATGGATCGCGCATGATATCGTTTTCACGCCTTCATCAGTTGGTAAGCACCATTTTTCTTGCTTTCACTACTGCAAATCGAACACAGGAACCAACGGAGCCGCTCTTGATTGCTCACTGTGTGAATCGGCCAATCTGACGTCGAACTGTGCGCCGATCGAGGTTTTGATCAGGAATCTTTGCAAGTTTCAAATAAGAATTGAAGGTTCCATCCAATGATGCGTACTTCCCGACAAAGACGGAGAATGGACAGAAGGCTTGTATCAGACTGACCAGAGCGATCAATGGACAGACCGGACTGGGACCGAGGGCACAGATTAATCAGGTGGCTCACTCCGAACTCGAAAGCGAGTATCACTGATGTCTTGTTCAGAACTCGCACTACCTGGATCTCTCGCAAGTCTATGGATCCACTGATTGTGTCGCCAAGGAGCTCAGAACGTTGAAGGTGCTCTGAAATCAGAGGAAAACGGAAGACATAGATGATTGCAGGACGGCCAGATGATCATGTATACCGACCATGGCTACACACTTCCTCCACGCGCTGCTAATGTAGGCTTTCTATCTAACGAGTTCTGCCATTTAGAAGTATATTAAGCATTGTAGGACACCAACTGCCAATCGCAGAAAACCCGTCCACAGTATCTCTGCTTCACTGCTGGTGATTCTCGAAATTCACTTCACCCTGGTAAGATAAAACATAACTTCTTTGATACTGAGAAACTTCAAGGACTCATTCCCCTTCACACGATCTATCTTCGTCAGCACAATAAGTGGGCAGCGCAGATCAGACAACTGCGACCGACTTGGAGTGACAACCTTGTGTACCATGTTAGTCAATGAGTTGATTTGTTACGAGTTGATTCTCCGTACGGGTGTCCAACCTAGAAAACTACATTTATCAATACCGAACTGTCTTTGCAGGAGACCCGACGTCTGATGATCGCGCTCTACCAACACCACGTCTACTCCGAATACCTTCCCAAAATCATCGGCCAAAAGAAGATGAAGGACATGAAACTGAACCCGGCCGGGTTACAGAGTGGGACCGTTTCAATCAAGACCAGGACTGGAGAATGCAAGTTGCAGACACCTACGACGCAAACGTGAATCCCTCGATCTCGGCGGTATTCGGAACGGCAGGATTCAGATTCGGTCATTCCCAGGCGCGTAAGGATATCCCACGAATGACGAACAACAACGGGTACGTTGCACTTCCACAAACTTTCAACAGATCTCCAGTTTTTAGTGATAATTCTTTTTCAGCTCCGTCGGCTCTTACGTTGATCTGGGTGCTAACATATTCTACTCGGACTCGCTGTACGACAAGAAAGCTACAGTGTTCAGTATGGCGCAGGGTGAGCTATTACCCGACGCCTGTGATTTGACCGAATCGCGATTACAGGAATGGTCAATAGTCCGGCAATGGCAGTGGATAGACAGTTCAGCTTTCCGATGAGACACGAGATCTTCTCAACGAGAGGGAAAAAGGTTCACGATCATTCTAATAGTCTCTTAAAATCGGAATCTTGATTTCAGGCTTCGGGCGTTGACCTCCCCGCAGTGAACGTCCAACGCGCCAGAGAAATGGGAGTGCAAGGGTACAATGAAGTCCGGTAAGTCCCTTCATTCTCCGCATTCAATCGACACCCTTTCAGTGCCAAAATTCCCGGTCTTTCCCGTGTGAAAACCTTCGATGCGCTCAAGAATGACATGAATCAAGCAAACATCGACTTGCTCAAGAAGACGTACGATTCTGTCGATGATATCGACCTGTATGTTGGCATACTGCTCGAGAATCCCGCTGATCCGACAGCATTGGTGAGATTTTGAGATGACTGTGAAGCATAAAAGTTACAGCTCGGCCCGACTGGCTCGCATCTCATCGCTGATCAGTTCTCCGCTTTCAAGAAGGGCGATAGATTCTTCTATGAGAACACCGCCAGCAATGGACACCTGACACAGGGTGAGATCCATTCGTTGTCCTTTGATTTTTATCAGAATATCAACAACATTTCAGAAGAATACGACGCCATCCGCCATTACTCCCTTGCTCAACTCATCTGCGAGAATGCCGACGGAATGGAGCAGGTGCAGACGGATATCTTTCAGTTCAAGTGAGCGAATTCGTACTTCTTTAACAAGACAATTCTTCTTTAACAAGGTTTCTGTTGACTAGCTTATGCTTGTAACATTCAACCAATGTTGTTTCAGCGCACCTCGAACGCAGTGCACGAAGTTTAAGCCATTCCCGATGTCGCGAATTCTCTACTAATCATTCTTTTCGATTATTTAGAAGTATAATTTGAACGAGCAATGACGCAGTGCTTGCGTTGTCATTACATGTACTATCCCATGATCATAACAATGCGCAAGGAAAATAATGAGGTCTTGGTATCACTTGAGCGAGATGATATTTCATTTATTCGATACTGACATTGAACGGATGAATTGAAGTTGAAAAGGATACGGTAACCTTCTGTTTTCTCAGTTTTTTCCTTTTGCACACCATTTGCAGAAGACCTTCGCGGTACGGTCGCATGAACACAATAATTACTATCGCATCGATGCCGGGAAAGAGTGAGAGCAGCACCATGGAAAGGGCGGAGAAATTGGGAGAATAGGTGTGGAATAGGGAGATATTGACGTTGAGGAAGTAGGGCGTGTAGACGAATATTAGTGGTGTGAGTGTCTGCAAAGTAACCTTTAGCATCGTATAGAAGTGATAAAATCACCTGCGCAATTGCTACTGCGAGAATTCGCAATTGGAACGAGCGAAGGTTGTCTGATAGGTGCTGAGCCCTCCTTATTTCCCGGTAGGTGAGAAGAGCGAGCATTGCTGCCAGCGCGAAACTAGAGATCTCCACTGAATCCGCTATGATCAGGAGAAGGAATGGACGCATGGACAGCTTATCGTCTTTCTGAATCGATCATTTGATTGATAAATTGAGAAAACCAATACCCAGTAATTCATGATTATGCAGCCATCGTTAGCTTCACGGCCGTATTCATCACGGAAATAGGATTGATACTGGAGAAGTTCAGCTGTGTCCTCTGGTCTCCCAAGAATAACGCAAGATATCCACCTGTAATGCAGAAAATCAGTGTGAGAATAATGCATTATTCCCACCATGAGATCTGCATGGACATTGCTATTGCTACCAACAACGCCTTGAATTTGTTATCAGAAAAGAGAAGAATTTTGTGAGGACTGGAAAGACGACTTCAATGAAAGTGTCCTATCAAATTTCGCTGACCATCGAATTGCCCAATATCGATAAAGAAAGTGAATGTTGAGCAAAGCAAAAGGAATAGCGTAACAAGAAGATCCGAAACAGAGAAGCTCCTGAAATTCGACTATGCTTATTCAATTCAATGTGTTGCTTACCAGCCATCCATACTCACGATCGGAAACGAACGAACTGCCAGTTCGGGAGGGAATGACTTTCTAAAAATCAGAAATCAAATAATTATCAAGCGATAAACGCACCGGATTCATTGAGTGGTGCATCAACACGAGAAAAATGTCGTAAGCAGCGAATATTTCGAGAAGATACTTGTACGTTCCAAGTTCTTTGATGGAGAAACGCCTGATCAGATACAGCAGATGTAGATTCAAAAGCAATCCAGCGACTGAAAATAACAATCATTTTGTCTAGTAACTTCAGCGTACCGAACGTTCCCAACGAGATAACTTCGAGTATTTCCAGCAACGTTCGCATAATTAACGGAGTCGCTGGAAAGATATTCGTTTCAACTGTGGAATAACCAAAATATGTAAATACGAGATCTTAGAAAAACCAGACAAACGAAGACATCACTCAGAGGTAATGAGAAAAACCACTCATTCAGAAAGTCTGAACTTAACGCTCCAGTCAATACAGTAAAAGGGCGAACTCGGGGTTTTCTAAATAACACTGGCACGTTTACTCTGAATCAGTGACAAAAATGAAGATGGGTTCAAGAGCACAAAAGAGTTCACAAACAAACAAATCATTTATTCAGCAACGTGAGTCTCAGCAGTGAAAGACACTGCCACAACGGCATTTGGTTGTTGTCTCCTCACTCCCAGCATTCTCAGCAACCCGTTGCGGTACGGTTTCATCAAAACAATAATTACCACTGCATCTATGCAAGGGAAGCACGAGACTAAGACCATGGACAGCGCAGAGAATGTGGGGGAGTAAACGTGGAATAGGGGTAAAGTGACATTGAAGAAGTAGGGAGTGTACACGAAAAGGACGGGAGTTAGCGTCTGAAAAAGGCGAATTTGGCGAGATTCGAGCTAAAAATGCACCTGCGCACTTGCCGCGAGCAGGATTCTCAGGTGAAAGGTGCGCACAGTCTCCGAAATGTGCATCGATTGTCGAATCTTTCGATAGGTTAGAGTCGCGATAGTCGCCGCAAGGCAGACAGTGAATATCTCCACAGTATCAGCGACTATGAGGAAGAGAAGAGGACGAATGCAGAGTTGGCCGTCTTTCTGAACAAAGTAATCACTTTTGAGGTATTAGTGACTGTTAGAACCCAGTATATCAGCAGTAGTGGCCCATCGTTGACATCTTTGCCGTATTCTTGGCGGAAATATGATTGATATTGGTGAACATCATCCATGTCCTCAGGCATTCCGAGAATGTAGCAAGACGCGAACCTAAATCTGATTTTCCGTGGAGAATGGCGAATGGTTACCAAGTAATTTGCAGAAAGATTGCTGATGAGATCAGAGCAGCAATGAATTTTGGTTGAGAGAAGAAGCTGATTTTGCTAGGACTGAATTATGGTAATGTGTATTCATCACAAATTTTGATCAAACTCGGTAATTGTCCAGTAGCGGTAGAGTAGATGAATGTTGAGAAGCGCGAATGGAACAGCATAGCAGGATGATTGGAAACAGAGTAATGGCTGAGATGTTTGCTGTTTATAACCGATAATGTGTTTTTTGCTAACGAGGAATCCATAATCGCGATCGGAAAATATTCCAAAACCAGTGTGAGATGGGACGACTTTCTAAGAAAACACATACTTTTCACATGCCAGATTCAATATTACCGGATTCGTAATGTGATGAACAATGACTATGTAGGTATCGTATACGGTAAAGGCTTCCAGAAGATATTTGTAAGTTCCGAGATCCTTGGTTGAAAATCGACGAATGAAGTAGATTAGCAACAGATTCAGCAGTAGTCCACACACTATTACTGTGGTTTCAAGCTCTCATCAGAAGCATTCAACTAACCGAAAGTTGCCGTCGAGGTGATTTCCAAGATTTCTAGAAGCAGCCTCATTGTGATAATACCGTAGTTTACTATACAATAGGGATTGTTATGTTCATGCACAGTTTTACGCACTCATCATTGCTTTTATACCAGGATAGATGATCACTAGAATCATGCTGGTCATTGTACTTTCATTAGAGCACAGAGATGTCCGCAGCATAAAAACATATGCTTCGCTACAGTGAGTTCAGGCGTGTCGAGCAACCATGAATCATTACGAAGCATAGAACACAAGATTCAGTGCAAGTTTGATATTTTTGGCGTGTGTTGTCCTGAATATGAATTAAGTTCTTCGTGCTGTTGTGTCAAATACCATTTTACTCGAGATCGCGTTCGAGTTCTCATAATTGATTACACGAAACGGAGGCGTTAAAATACGGAGGCGGATCAATACGCTCTCTTTAATGTCAAGAGCAGGTGATTATGAAGAATTCGACTAGAGTGAGTTTCAGATTTCAGTCAATGAGTACGAATGCTAGCGGATTGGTGCTTCTTAGAGCTGAGGCTACTCTAGCAGCGTAAGTCTGAAAATTACTTTCGATGCTCAGTAAATAGTATTGTAGATACATGCGTGGAATGGAAGTGCTCAACTTTGTAGCTTGTCTTCTTACTCTCAGAATTATTTATGCAAGTAATTTAGTAAAACAAATATTTTACGGTTCGCTTCAGTTACACAGTGCTGCTTCACTGGGAGCCTACAAGTATTGCATGTACCAAATAGTAGGGATGTCTTTGATTTCCCAGCAATGCACTTGGTTCGGACCGATATTTGTCATGCCTATTATAGGTATTCATATGTTAAAAATATTTTTTTTAATTCAAAGTTTTAGGAGCTTATCAATACATTGACTTCACAGATGATCCATTCGCCATTCACACAATTTTGGTAAGCTGTTGAGTTGGACTTTATCAAAAAATTTAAGAGCATCTGGATTATCCTTTGCGCTTTGGACATTGAGTCGCTCATGGATGGCTTCAATTATCGCCTGCGGTTGCTGCTCACAACCTTCCATCCGCAATATACGAATAAGGTGTACTGGGTTGGTAATTGGTCTTTTCGAGTATATCCCTTTTCAACTCAGATAGCTTTTGCCATGGGCGCAAAACTGTTTATTATCGGGCTGGTTTTAGTTCTTTTCTTACCACTTGGAACACAACTGAAACGAGTCGAGATGCGTCAATATTTGGTAGAGGTAGAGATGTCACTGGTACATCACTTACCTATTGTTTTCATTCCAGCGCTATCCAAATGCAGTGCCCACATTTGACGAGTTCAAGTCTTTTGTCGTGTACGATCTTGCCAGAGTAAAAGGTGAGCTGCTTGAATTTATTGGAAATTTTCTTCAACACCAGAAAAAAGTTAAATCCTATGGCCTACGATTCACGATTCAAAGAAAAGGAATTCAGAGAATCATAATGTGCAATTTTATGAAAATATTTATGAATTACTACAATACTCTGCCTCTTAAGGTTTCGTCCAAATGGTCGTTGCTCTCACCATCTCCATAATTCTGCTCAGCGCTAACATTTGCATATCTGTGCTAGGCATATTCCGGTTTGTTACTTTTGTTTAAACTTTCCAGCTACCCTTTTGCACACTGAAATCACCTGCTTGTGATCTAGCGAGTTAAGGGCAAAACGTATCGAACATCGGTCGACTCCATTATATAGACGCGTTTTCATATTTTGCTCCATTCTGCCACACTTTCCGAAAAAGACTCGGGCCCTTAGTGGACCTCTCGGAAGCTAGTCTACAAATACATTTCGGTGAAATCAGCATTCAAGTCCAATTTCAGGCTGCTTCACGAGCAGAGGAATACAATGAGCTCATCCACGCATCGAATGCACAAACGATTCGTGCTCATGCTCAGTTTTCAGGTAAAAGAAATCGTAGTAGAAATTGATCAAAATCCAGAAATTTTAGGCCTCAGTCCCATTCGTTTTCTTCATTTGCCCACTCTTTTCGTTACTGCTGCTGATTCTTATTGAGTTCTCCTTCCAAAGCGATTGTGACATTACGAAAACTCTGCTCTGGTAGATGCGTCCTATGGAATTAGAGACGTTTCCACGGGACACATCTACTAGAGTAGAGACGAAACTCTCGTTATTTAATTGTGCATTCAGTAACCGGCTATGTTATCCTGTCAATGATGTTCTTTAACGGTCCGTTGACCTGTTTCATGACCGTTGCACTGTACGAACCGTACAGAAAGGTGAGGCTAACAATTGTCGGCGCTCCTGCACATCTCCGGACATTTCCGGATGTAACCACCATCCATCCCCGACCACCAACCCTGCGGAAAGCCATTTTATTTAGGGAATCGCTGAAATTGACTAATGAACGCGAACTAATAGTTCTCCTATTTCAGTCGGTGACAATATTCGTGAGAAGCTTCCTTCCCGCTTCCTTTCACGAAGCAGCTCCAGCACAATTTATAGGCGCAGTGTCTAGCATTCGGACAAACTCCATTGTGCCGTAGGAATGGCATTAATTTTCTAGTGATGAACTTTTTGTTGTTGAAATATTGTTATTTCGAATATCAAGTATTAATATACCGTCTTTCATTGCCTCTAGTAGTTGCACAAAAAGGAACCGAATCAACTCATATGTTACCAAGAAAACGTAATTATGCTCATTTCTAGAGTGGCTGAAAGAAGGGGAGAGGGAAGGCCCTGCCGCTCTGTCACAGCAAGGAATGAAAGGGAGAGAAGGGGAGGGAGAAAAGAGTGAACCCTTGCGCAAGGGGTGGCCTAGCAATAGGCCGTTTCAACCTTTGGAAATGGCGATTTCTCTGTCACAGTGCTTCCTATTAGCATAATTGACAATCAGAAGTATGTCTGACGGCTTTTGCATAGTTTCGACTCACAAAGGCCTTATTTGAGTGACGTGTTCTTCCCTTCTCTCCGAGCTCGTTTACCTAAGAAAGACTAGGAATTTCGCCGAAGAATGACGACTAGTGGTTGTTAGGAGGTCGTGGGCTTTAATAAAAGACCAAAGACAAGTTTCCGAGCTCTAAGAGAAAGAGCACGTGTTGTAAACAAGAAGTATCGTGAGTCAAACTGTGCCAAAGTGGTCAGGCAGGCCATTGATTTGCAATTATGACAACAGTAAGCATAAAACTGAGAAATTCCACGGTCAAACGATCGAAAACGGTCTATTCCAGGTCAGCCCTTCCGCAAGGGATCGAAACTATTGCGCAAGGGTTCACTCTTTTCTCCCTCCCCTCCCTCTCATTCCATCCCACACCGCGCACCCTTTCCCCTTCCTTCAGGTTATCTACTCATTTCTATCTAACCTTGGAAGCGGAGGAGTGAATGAATTTCGGTATGCACAATAAATACTTTTATGAATCGGGTGCTGGCAAACGCTTTTGTCTATAATTTTAGTCTGAAAACTCTATGTCCAAATGATCAAATGCCGTGATTACTTGATTTAGTTTGTGCGGGTTTGAGTATCGAAATTTTTGATTCTTGTGAGCAAATGTTTTTGCTTCTATCGATGTTCGATTCCGATTACTATTGGTGTCGTTCTTCTGCTGAAGGATTCTTGAATAAAGCAGATGACCAAGGTGTTATTTCGAAAAAAAAACATTTTGCGGAGTGGATAGAAAGCTTCATTTCGTGTACAAACTAGAGTGAAAGTGTGCTCGAACTGAAATTTATCAGCTTCTTGACGATTCAATAAGGCTCTAATCATTACGCTGATTGCTTTCCCTAAGTAGTAGCTAGGAGGAGAAAGAGAGGCTAGTTACTCTCAGTCTGACGTTGAGTCCATTTATCGACTGTACGAATCTCTTAGAAAATATGTCAAGTATCGCAAGCAACTTGAAATGGAAAATGGATAATCTTGCGTTTCTCCAATACAATTGCTTTCTGCAAGCCACACTGGGCATCATTTCACTATTCATCGCAACACTTCTTATTTATGTTGTGGTCAAGTAAGATATTTAAATCATATGCATAATGTCAAATGTAACTGATCGAGATGGACTCCCGAGGAAATGGTCGAGAGAAAGAGAAGCGTTCTCATTCAGCTCATTACTTGCGTAGTCCATTCAATTGTCTACACATACACTCAATCAGTCCCTCTCATTCCGCATAAAGTGAGTAGGAATAGTGCAATCGAGAGCAACCTTTTTTCTGATTCAGTCTCTAATTTCAACAAGTCCATTCCGTGGATCGAACTATTTTCCGTCGACATTTCTATTCCTTCTTCTGTTCTCTTATTCAAAGCATTTGAGTCATTACCATCGTCAGGATCTCCAATCTCTCGCTGTCGACTAATTCTGCGCTATCCAGTTCGATTTCTCACTATCTGGGGCTCATGGAGGGAATGAGGTGAGAATATGTCAGAAAATGAAGTTTTTTCTTATTGTTTCTCTTCAGCGTTACTTTAAATTCTGGCAATCCAATCGTGTGTTGAATGCATATTCTAATCTGTCGCGCCGAATGAAAACTACGATCTCAACAATCGCTCATATCATCGCTGTTCTACTCATTGGACTTTCGATATTCATCTCAATGGACTTTCAGGTTCCTTTTTCAGGATAGTAACACTAAAAAAACTTATTCAGACTGATTCCGACGGTATATATGCGACATATTTACGTGAACATTATGCACTCATTCGAATCAAATCAGGCAACATACATAGTAGAAATTCTATGAAAAATCCTTAACTCCCATTCAAGATACTTGGAAGTACATTCATCATTTTCTTCTTTCTATATGTTTTCCAACTACTCTACCTGAACAGAGCAGTGTGGCAACAATTAGAAATGGTGTGCTATAAATGAGAATCATTTGATTACCGTTCATCAGCTTAAACCTTCAATTTCTCCCCGAACCTGGGATATTCTCTATTATACTTCTCGCTTATTCCTCGCAATTGCTGTTCATCCGATTCTCTCGTTTTTCGTTCCAATCGGTCGAAAATGTCAGACTTAACATATTGAAATTTCTCGTTTCAGGAATGTTCATTATTTTCCAATTCATTGCGACTGATGTTGTTGGGAGATCAAAGATTATTCTCAACGTGATTACGTGGACGATATCAGGTTTGTCCTTACGTCTGAGATTGAAGATTGAATTTGTGCAATGCACTCAACTCAAACTTCTTCCCGAGTAGCTCGTTGATTCGAACTGTACAGTTCTTACATTTCAGGAACAGGGTTCATTTCAGGACTCCTCACACTATTTCCATTCGTTTTCTACCTTCTGACTCTCCTCGCGTTCAAAGTTTACCGATACAATTTCTTCCTCATCTTGCGTACTCCGCTGACTTTATTCGACTCTCATCGACTAAGAAGAGTTTCTGTGGCTACCAATAATAAAGACGAAGCATGAAACGAGCTTATAAATAGATTTTTGTGTTGCAACAAGATAACTGAAAACTCATTACAATAATTCCACATTATTCTGTTATGTACCCACAAAAGCTCACAGAGTTGGAGCAGATTTATATGAAGAGTGAGTTTGAGTACTGTTAAAAATACATAAACGGAACACAAGTATCTTATATTTCCGTACGTTCGTACCAAGAAAACAAGAAAACTGGATAGAGGAAAGTGCCAATTAGTCTCTTTTCTAACCTTCGGAGCTGAAAATCATCACGTACGCTGCAGTAATTATCGGTGTGATTCGGGTGCTGGCAAACGCTAGTGTCTCTGACTTTGGTCTGACAACTCTACGTCCGTATCAGTAAATGCCCAACTACCATGGTTATTCGATGGAGTTTGAGTGGGACCGGGATTATTTCATGCCGTCAGTTTTATCACCTTTTCATAATTATCGAAATGAAATTGCAGCTTCTTGGAAGCATTCTGCTTCTATTGTGGTTGGTTTCCGATTGCTCTGGGTTTCTTGCTTCTTTACTTGCTACTCTATCACAGTCCAATGTATTCGAAAGAGTTCCGGTATGCTGTTGTCGCATATCATATCAACATGGTTTGTTTTCTTTTTTTCTGTTTTGAAAAACTTCAAACTTTAGCTCTTCTACGACTTTCACCACATGTATCTCTTCAATCCGTATCCCCTGTTTCCCATGCCATTGTTTGTTTGTCATGGAATCTTATGTAGGATGAAAGCTCCAACTGTTATACTCATAGTAAGGCTAGATGAATGGATACGCTCAACATGGATTCACTTTCAGACTCTTACCGGACTGGTAGCAAGCACAGGTTCGGTTGGAGTTAGCGTAATCGCTTTTGTCCGATTGAGAAACATTCTGCCGTACGAATCGCGTTTCTCTGTTCGGTAAAGTAATGAGATGGATGAGTATTCATTTCGTTGCTTTCAGCCAAAGCATCGCATTGCTAGGCCTCACTGCATTCGTATTTTGCTCGAGTATTCCTGGCTTCGCTCTTTTTGCAGGCGATGATCACCGAAAGACGGCGATTCTCAATGTTCATTCACCCCAAAACTTTAATTTCGCATCTATTTAGCGATCCGAATTCGCTTGGTTGAAGCAAAAACCGGACGTTCTTGTTTGGGGAGATATGTTCGATACTCCGTCCTATGATATCCGTTCGTTTATCTTAAATTCACTCTGCAATCAACAAATTTCAGAAGCGTACTACCTTGCCTTCTGTGCTGCTTACGGGTTTATGTTCTTCAATTCGATTTTAGTGTATACTCTCTTCGCTCTTCGACGGTGAGTAACTTATGTCGTATAAACAGTATTTTCGTTACGCAATTTTCAGGGAGAAACGAAAATTAATGAGCATAACTCGGAGAAATAGTATCAAATCTAAGGATCAAGGAAACAAGATGCTTGTGATACAGGTCGTTATCTAATTTCTTGACTCAGTTAACGTCAAATTTAGTTGTGCGGTTCAACAATCACATTCATTGTCCCAATGACTCTGATGGCAACTACGGTGAAACTGGGCTTTCCCACTTCCAGTCCTTGTGTGCACAGCGTAACCTTGTTTTTATTTACTTTACATAAATAAGTTTTTTTTCAGATAATACGAGCAACTTTTATGTTCCTCTTTGTGAACAACTCAATGGTCTGCATAACTATCCACCTGATCATGAATCGGGCTTACCAAACGTCTATATTTTCTATCGGAAACACGATAATCTCTCGATTCAGAATAATATTTCACCGAATAAAAAAATGTTTTAACATTTCGGAACCCGCCAGAACTCGTCAAATGTCATTTAGTGAGTTTAAATGTTGATCAAGATTGTATTGTTGCTTTTAGCATTCTGACGACCCGAAAGATTTGGCGAAGTGAAAGTGAAGCATGCGTTCCTCTGGTCATACCATTAGATTACAGTAGGATTACCATTACATATTGTTTTTTTACAATTGTAAATCTCGTCAACGGAACAAGAGTTCAACAGAAATATTTTCAAGAGAACGAGCACATAGATAAATGGCATTCATTTTAATCACACAACATGTCATTCCGTCAGGAACAAGAGGGAGATTGCTGTGCAAGCAAGAAATGTTCCCAGTGCATGGGCCTCACTCGTCGTCGATTCTCCTGTAGCCATAGTTGTGCGCGTATTTGGTGTGAAATCAATCTGCAGCGCGAATCTATCTGTACTGCTGTAATTCTTGCTCCAGTCAACACTGATATGGAACGAGGACGATTCGTAGTGCTGCGAGATCGAATCATCTCCGAACAGCCTGGAACATGAAAAAACTGAATGTTAGAAATTGCGGAACGAGTCTCACTCCTGCACATCGTCGTTGACTGTGAGCTTGACTGCGTTGGGCTCGAACTCGATCGAGTAATCGCCATTGACATCGAGCGAGAGACCTCTGCAAAGCATCACTCGCCGTTGCTGAGAATGAGTGAACCTTGTGCAACGGGTACGTATAGCGTGTGCGGTTGGTACAACAATACGGACTAACGTGTCCAGTGCCGAGACGGTAAACGCAGTCGCAGTTACGGCCCGCGTTGGTGTGTTGGTGTAGAGTGAATCGACATCACATCCGACGTAGCCTGGAAGGAGGATATCGGTCTTTTGTATTTTCGGTCCTAACTTGCTGAATGATTCATTCTTGCTGGCTTGCTGCTCTTGACTTGCTGAATGAATGATTTAGCAAGTTAGGACCGAAAATACAAAAGACCGATCCCAAACACTACTGTGTATTAGACTTTGAAAGTCAATGCGTTATGTAACTAGGAACTAGTTCCCTCCAGTTCTCAGGGCACTAGTTCCCTGCAAAGAAACTAGTTCCGCACTCCATTCTCGCCGCCCCTGACCGCGCGAGCGGTTGGAGAGGAGTGAGAATGAGAGGAACTAGTTCCTTTCAGTGCCAATAAAGAACTAGTTGCCGTAAACAACTAGTTCCTTCACCGCTATGCAACTTGTCAAAATGAGGAATAAAGGAACTAGTTCTTTATCTTTCAAAGTCTACTGTGTATCATCCTTCGATTCGATCACGAGTGAATATTTTCATTTCAAATGGGAGTGTATGAGTATTTTTGAAAACTTGCCTTGAATGGCGAATACGTAGCTCGCGTCTGTTCGTCCCAGTGCAGGCGTAACTGAAAGAGGAGAGGCGAACATAAGTTCCTTATCAGATGCGGTCTGTACGAATAGTGAAAGACTCACGACTGTTGCCGGAAACTTGCACCGAAATGCCCGTTCGGGTCGAGTTGAAGTCAAGCGTCGCGATAGGTCCCATCAACGTAATGGCTGTGTTGAGAATGGACGAGGCTGATCTAAACTGGCCAGTTGCTCTTTACGACAGTTTTTACTTGAGCATTCTTGATGTACTTGAGTGCATTGCATTCATTTGGTTAACTATCATTACCTCGCAGTATAGACTGGTCGACAAGATTCACTGTCGACAACATCGAAGCCAGTCGCGTGCACTGTTGGAAAAGCTTCCTGGAAAAGATGTGCAATCGAGGTTTGATAATCCCCATTGAAAGTCATCTAGTCGCAAGTTGTTATCAGTAGTTGAACCGAATGATCGCAGGGCGATCTTTGCCTGAGCTGTGATCTCACCGTGTAATCTCCGGCGAATTCTCCGAATCGCACCGCGCCCGAATCGGACATGAATGTGATGAGCGACCCAACGGAAGGATCGATGCTAAGGGCCGTGGAGGAGTTCACGTAGATCACCGGCGTTTGAATATTGGCTGAAACGGTCGATATGCACCCAGTTTACTGTGATCATAATGAATCCTCGAAAATACAGAGCTGGAAACTGACGAGCGTCGAGTTCCACAGCGTAAAAGACGAAAGATGGGTTCTTTGCACCCTTGCTCTCGAGGTGATATTCGCCAGCCTGAAATCAACTACATATTCTACAAAAATTAAAAATTTACAAAAATATTGAAACAAACTTCAAACTTACAGGCAACTGACAGTACTCGCCACTCGACCATTCCGCTAGATCCATCAAGCTAAAAAATTGAATGAAGAAACAGTTTCGAAATGCAAAACAGTTGCTAGCGAAGAAAGTACGGAAAGATTTTCCAACCTTCGCAAGCTCGTGCTGTCGCTCTTCATGATCCAGAGTTTATCATTTCTCGTCGGAGAGTACACCCGGCAGCCGGTACGACAGCGGAATGCCGCGTGCTAGAATAAGTGTCGGTGATAAACAGCGCGCCAGAAAGCTGGATGATAACTAATCTTAGTCGATGAACACCCATCACTTTGCACATTTTGATCAGCAAAAGTGGGTTTTGAAAAGTACTCACCGTGTTCGTTCCCCGCAGGTCCACATCGTCCAGCACTTCAGCCTTGTCGAAAGAGACGCGGGCACTGACGATCGTCAATGAGAGAAGAATAACGAGAGGAAAAAGATGCATCTCGACAAGTGTGATCTGTCTGATCGCGCGCTTCCTTATACTAGACTTTCGTGAGGCGATTAGAGAGCTTTCTAACCTTATCTTTCAAATTCGTTTGGTGCATACGCCCAGCAACAGTGAGTAATTCGAGACTGATCTAGGAGAATGATGATTTCGGAGGGACCATAGGGACTACATAGACATCGTACACTCGACAATAGTCGAATTGTCATTATTTCGAGGGCGTGCAACGAGTCATAAATCGCGTTTATGCTGACATATTGAATGAAATGGTGCATGACTCAATGGCATTCGTAAGCAAGTTTTCGATGTCGATGGACTTTTTTTCTTGTTTTGCTCCAATTTCGTTTTCAAGCGCATTTGCCTCACGAAAAATGCGAATTTTTGCCAACATTGTTTCAAATTTGATCGTAGTTCATAGTATGCTTTATACAACTTCATTCATTCATCAACGTCGTATATTCCGAGCTTTAGGTTTAACGGGAATACATGCAGTGGAATCATGGATAGCAACAAATAGCATCAATTTATGAGTTAGTTGAGTGGTAAAAACAAACTAGGATATGGATCGGCCAAACAATACTTTGCCATAATTACTCGAGCCCCACGGCTTTCTTGCTGTAGTCGTACAGTTGCTTGCAGGCGAGTTCGTTCAACATACTATCCTATTGATGGCAAATAGTTGTTGTATCATTCACTCGCAGATAGGTTTGCACATGTCAAACATCGTGCCATGCATCGCGAAATTATTTTATCGACACGTAACGCATTCAAGAACATTCCCAGTATTGGTCGAGAGCGAATTGGTATGATTCCCATGATTATTCGAGCCCAACGGCCTTCCTGCTGTAGTCGTACAGCTGCTTGCAGGCGAGATCGTTCAGGGCAGCCATATTCTCCGCCTTGCGTGCGCAATCACTGCAAATCACGTTTGAGACACACCCGAACACTGTATATTGCTTCGATTGCATGATGGTGAATGTTTCTATATAGGAAGTGTTACAGTCTATGGTTACCTGAAGTAGTAGCCGGACACTCCTCTCAGTTCCGTCGAAAGTGCAACGTACAGTGAAGTCTGTGCACCATCGAGGGTCGTCTTGATGAAGAATGGTCTGAAATTGATAAATAAAAACATAATGATAACATAATTTGCTTCTATAGATGCTTCTTGTGTCAGGGATGCTATTTTAAAGTATCCTCGTCGTTCTTACGCAATCAATTTCCACTTGGAGCCGAGTGCGCCGAGATGACGACCGAGGTCGGACGGGAAGACACCTGAAGGGCATATTATCATCTTGTAGAGGCTGTACAATTTCTGCACGATAAAGCGCGTGAAGAACGATAAAAATAAAAGCACTTGTCTTGTTCCCTGGGAGGTTTGCTGAGTTTTACTCATTCCAATACAATATTTCCAAACGCATTGTGATCGGGGTGGATGGCGCTCTGCCGGGGAACAAGAGTACCGAAGTGAAAGCATCTGAGCACCTGGATGCAGCGAGTTGGCAGTGACTGTGAGAATGCCTCTGGAGCGGAGACGGCGAGTCAGCTCGCGGGCATGCATCACCTGCGATGGGAAGTTCTATGTCCTGCTGGATAGCTTACGCCGATGCAAGAATAGAGAAAAAACAGTACATTCACAAAAAGTATTGCGCTCTAAGATAAAAGGTCGCTCACATTGGCCAGCTTGGAGCGGGAGTAGCACGAGAAAAGACCGTAGGAGCTCTCGTTGTCGATCGTGTCCAAATCGAGAGGTCCAGTCTGAACAACCAAAAAATGAACACTTGAACTCCAATCACAGTTTTTAACGATCATTTTACCCACTGTCGTGTTTAGAAGATTTCTCTCTCTTTAGTGTTTTCAAGCGATCGATAATGAGAAATGAATCGATCATTCTCTTTGGAGTGGCGAGTTGCTCATCCGGCCCTCCTCTACGAACTCGGGCAACTCCAAATGACTCCATAACTTCCTACATTACCAACCACTATCCAGGCGGAAAATCATTTTGTTTAGGGAAACATTGATACCTATTTCATTTACGCACTAGTGCCCAGGAAAGTGAATATTACTCCTCATCCTAACAACTATGCTACACATTTACGTACCATTTCATGCGCCCTGGAAGACACGTTGACGATCCGGCCTTCGTCGGCTTTCTCGACTAGTGGAAGCAGGAGCTCGGTGAGGAGGAAGGGACCTGAACAATAGTTATCACTTTTTTTCGCCATCGCTGCACTTTCGAAACTCAAACTGAATGTCCTCATGATAGGGTCAAGAAAGACATGTCGAGACTAGGGGAGCAAAATATAGGGAGTAAGAACGAATATCATACCCAGATGGTTGCTCTGCCAGGTCATCTCATGCTTGTCTTCCGTCAACTCGAACCGAGGGTAGTACATGATGCCGGCGTTGTTGATGAGGATGTCGATTCGAGTCTCGGCTGCAATTGTTGGATCAGTGGAATGCGCAAAAGACAAATGGATACTCTTCGACCTTCCGATACGAATTGGTGGCCATTCGCGAGGTGCAAAACAAAAAACCTTGTTCAATTCGCTTGGCGCACGCACGGACAGTAGCGAGTTTGGTGAAATCGCACTGTTCAAAGATGAGGCGAGCGGAGACGCAGCCCATCTGGAAGGAGAGAAAAGATATGGAAGAGGTTCGAGTGAATTTAATGTTATGGAGAGAAGAATGGCGACTGAGGGGAATTGAATGAGCACGGTACCCGGATGAGTTTCGCCTTTGCCTCGCTCGCGCGTTCTTCGCTGCGGCACAGCATGTACACCTGAACATGGATCGATCTATGCTGACATGCCGTACTCCATACATGATCTATCGTACTATCAATGCTTCGAGTACCTTGGCTCCTCTCAAGTTCAGCTCGCGCGCCGTTTCGAAGCCGATGGGGGTGTTGGCGCCCGTAACCAGCACCACCTCAACCAGATGTCAAAGGTCAACTTGAAGAGCTTTGTTAGTACCGCACCTTTCCAACGGCAGAAACATGCTCGGTGAACTGACCTCCTCTGAACCACTTCCTGAAATTTTATGTAAAACTTTGCTCGCAAATGTGGGAAACACTATTTAGACTTGGCAAAATTTGACAAAGAATTTGACAAAGCTTCTCACCTCAGGAAGTAGAGCACCACGGCTCCGGCCACGACCAACACGACCAAGGTGCACGAGCAGCAGCAGCCATCCGAAGCAGCGTCGGTCATCTTAAAAGCGAGAAATGTTCAACCACACACACAACGCGATACACCTCCCCCGCCGCGACGGTGAGTGAAGCTGAGAGGGAGACGGAAGAGGCGTAAACACACACACACACACACACACACACACACACACACACACACACACACACACACACACGCATACACCGGACAAAAACTTTGATGATTATTTACATAAAATTGCAAACACGAGATAAAATAAGGGAAAGGGAAGTGAGCAGAAAGAGCGCGTAGCTTTGCCGAGTATATATTTGCTGAATGAGTGTCGAGCGCGAGCTCACTCACTATCGACCCTATGTGTGCCGCGTGAAACTTTGTGCGCACTCTGTAGTACGAGAGGGAAATACGAGCGAGAGAGTTCGAAGTACTTTCAATATGGATTTTCTTTATGTTCTTTATGTTGTTGTAAACAATTCAAAATGAGATACGATAGTTGCAAAACAAATTATCTCGATTACTGCGCTATTTCGTATCAGTGAATTCGTCTCCGTCTATACCCCTGACTATATTCCTTCAGTAGAAGGAATTCGGAGGACTCGAGCAGCTTGTGCAAGTAGAACCTGAACAGTAAATGAATTAGACTTGTAAGATGATGCATCTCTCTCTCGCCTGGCAGTTGGAATCGCCAAATAGGAAGAGCCGAAGTATCCCAAAGCTGTGCAGTCCACCTGTAGAACAGGGTTGGGCGAAAATTGTACGTTCCCTCATTCCGTAATGCTTTTTCATAGGTTAGAAAAAGCGAGAGAGCATGGGAAAGTGAGAGGCCGTGAAATTTTCGCCCATCGTTACTGCAGAGAGTGATGTTTGCACTTGCGGCCATTGAATGACAAAGTGACAAAGATCACTTTGCCGCAATTTCGTGCGATGTTGTGTCGATTTGTTCTCGTCTCTCCTCCCAAAGATGCATTTCAAGAGTGAATTTCTTGCAAATGAGCATGCACTTACCGCAGTGGGTTCCTCGCAGGTCCGAAACTGTTTCGTGCCGAGAATCGTCTGTAGTTTTGCCAGATCATTCCAGGAGGAATGAATTGTGATATTTTAGATCCCTATAAGATGAAATCTGAGCAGCTCTCTGTACTCTGCATCATCGAATTTTCCGATCGCAGTTATCGTTGATTGCTCTTCTGGAAATAACTCATAATCGATGGGGTGAACTTCGACACTGAATTGATTTCTCGCTATGTGCTCGCCCAGTGATGCGACGTCAGGAATTATGAACGATGGGGCACCTTTAGATTGGCTGATAGCTCGGACATTTTCCCCGGCGAGAGACCCAGCTTCGCCAATCCGATAAATCAAGTTTAATCGCATTTGGGGGTGTAAAGGTAAAGGTAAAGGTACTGCCACGTCAAGCGATTTTACAGTCGTACGACAACGCTAGGTGGGACCCGCTGGTAAGGCCAGCTGTTAGCCGGACTACAATCCCCTGCTGTCCAATGCTTTCTAGGGGAGGTGATCAAGAAATCGATCGTCTGCATGTCCCAAAATCGCTGTTTGCTCATCAGGGTACGTCTGCATTTTTCGGAACTCTTTTCCGATTAGTACGTAGCATTGTTGGTGAACTCCTTCAATGAATAGCTAACTAGCGACCTACGGTTGCTACGTTGTACGCCGGGGTGTGTGTTACGGTTATCATAGCTTCACTTGAATTGCAAGCATGCATCCTCCCTTGCAAAAGGCTTCTCGAGGCCTCACGAGTCTCCTCACGAGCCTTTCGCAATCGCATCGAAGGTTGGGCCATGCTTTGACGTTATTTTAATGGCGTTGCGTGAACCTACTCGAAGAAGGGGGGACGGTCCGGCTACCTACGTGAGTCTAGAGGGAGGGTGAGTCGGCTACATACGTAGGTCTAGAAGGATGGATAGCCCGAGTATCAACAAAAGTCTTGGGGAGGGTATTGTCTCGAATAGCATATATATGTCTCGTATATCGCACTCCGCCACTTCGTGGCTCCATCGCAACTTTTTCTCCCACTGCTATCCACACGAACCTTTCACACATTGCCATCGAGATAGTCCCCACTATCCATCAAACGTTATGAAGTTTTGTGCACGTGATGTTGATTGGTGGCTCACCCGAGTTATTTGATTGAGTTTCACCCGAATACGGTAACCACATAACCACAGTAAAGAAATCCCCCACCACGTGCACACAACACGGGCGGTATAGCCTTGCGCATAGGTCGCTGATTACTCAGGACAGACTGAACGCTGAATTGGCTTGGGGGTGGCAGGGCCCACCCTTGCGTGGAACGCCTAACACCTTTACCTTTTTTTTACGGTGTGAAGAACGATTTGTCGCTATTGCGTCATCAATGTGAAATTTCTGCAATGTGATTAGAGCTGCCCACATGATTAGAGCTGCCTAACATGACTATAGTTATAAAAATGCAAATATGAAAAGAAAACTAACTTATCCCACGAGTCGACTGAGAGTGCTTCCCACTGCATTCACTTCTCCTTCTCGCAAAGAGTACCTGAATAGGGAAGCGAGATGGGAGTGTTTGCCTAGACGAAGGTTAGTTTCACAAGAAGTACTTACCAAATGGCGTTCAATGTCAGTGCCAGCGTGTTGTTCAGTGCAATGGCAGCGCAGAGCAAGCCGAATCTGCGAAGATTTACTGCAAATACAGAAATGGCCACTTTAAAAGTAGCGAATCAGTTGCATAATAGGAAAATCACTCGTCGCCCTCCACATTCCGCGTTCATTTTCCTCACCTTTCCCTATTACACAGCTGATTGTTGAAATGGTCACTCCGGAACGAAACTTACGAGTTGTGAAGCTCGCGCTTTTTGTAGATTGTCGCAATCGCAATGAAATTGGCGACGAAACCGAACAGAGAAGTGCAATGAAGAAGAATAAATGCAGTTTCGACCAATTCCGTCTCCATTTTCACGTTGTTGTGGCAGGAACTTGTTAGGAACAGGAGCAATCCTTATATAGTCGAATTTTGATCAACTTCCAGCTTCATTTGAACAAGATCACCCAAGGCAAGCTTCATCAAACCAATAGATACGGATGAGTCAAGTGTAGAATGCGGAAAGCAAGATATACTCTCCTCATTTCACACACTCCCTCACCCGTCATGAAGCTGAGAGAGTGTGTAAAATGAGGAAGACCAACTCTCTAGTCAGGTGTCTAGGTTGTTGTGCGCACGCGGTTTGTACCTAACAATGCCTGGCTACGTGAGTAATCCATTGGAAATATTGGACTAGGGGTGCCTTTTTCCGGGGTACCTTTTTGTTCCTTTTTCGGAAATCTCTCAGAAGAAAACTAGATCGTATGTGAACCGTCCGATAAGAAACAACTTGATGAAACCCTAATGAGGACGAGTGACAATAGTTATGTAATAAACGGAATAAACTAATGGGTTTCATTAAGTCGGTTCTTATCCGACGGTTCTCATCCGACATAGTATCCTCAGAAGACTCCTGATATATGGAAAATAACAGCGAGTTTGTTCAGGAAAAATAAAGAGGAGGGATGAAGGATGAGAGAGGGGTATTAATGTCGTTGTTGCTTGTTTGACAGAGTATGAGCATGTGGATAGATCAGAGATCGAAATGCAGCGCATCGTTCTGAATAAACTAATGCGCCTCGCACGAATCACAGACTAAAAACCACACGCTTTATTCGCGGTGGTTGGCTCTTATCAGAGAATTTCCTCTGTTCAAGCTAATATTGAACAAGTAGCTTGAAGACTGTCTTTATTTGGAATCTTTGGGGACGTCGATGATTGCTCATTTCGAGAACTTTCGATCTTTTCCATTACCACGCAAAGAACTCGAACATTAACAGTGAACCTCAAATTCTTAGGATTTACATTTATTTATCGCATCAATGAACTCTATTCGGGAGCTTCTTTCTCAGTAACGTGCGTTGTCGTCGTGAAGGACTGCCCTACTCTCACGATTGGCTGCCTTTTCTGCAAGCCCATCATCCTCATCAACCCCTCCCTATATGGTTTCATAAGCACGATAATCACAACTGCATCAATGCAGGGGAAGCAAGAGAGCAGGACCATAGACAAGGCGGAAAATTCGGGTGAATAAACATGTAAAATGGGCAGGGTGACGTTGAAGAAGTAGGGACAGTACACGAACAGGACCGGCGTTAGGGTATGCAAAATAGAAAAATAGTGCTTAATTTCGAAAATGATTACCTGAGCACTGGCCGCAATGAGAATCCGTAGATGAAACGTGCGAATGGTCTCCGAAATATTCTTGGCTTTTCTGATCTGTCGGTAGGTCAGAGTCGCGATAGTCGTCGCTACACAGACTGTCACGATCTCTACGGAATCCGCAACGACCAAGAAGAGAAGCGGACGTATGCTCTGTCCGTCCTCCCTCTGAGTTGGAGAATTGGTGCTTCAATACTTCGAAAGACATTTGCGAACATTTTCTAATACCCCTAAAGCCACCACCCATCCTCGAGGTGCGGTAGCATTCGAAAAAAAGCAACAACTTACCCAGTAGTTCAGAATCATGATGCCATCGTTGATTTCCTTTTCGTACTCATCGAGATACATGGACTGATAGTTTTGCAAATCGATTTCGTCTTCTGGTTTGCCCAAAAAGTAGCACGAGATGAACCTGAACTTTTTTGGATTGATTTGTCATGAGTATTAATTACCAATCGATCTGCAGAACAATCAACGCCGTCACAAGCAACATGATAAATTTCGGTTTGGAGAATAGGCCGATTTTATGGGGGCTGAAAACTTGGATCTCATCCCTAATCATAGATTTCCCAACTCTTTAATGGTCCAGTATCGATAGAGCAGATGGATGTTGAGCAGAATGAAGGGAGCCGCGTAGCAGGATGAGTAGAAGCAGAGCATCGCCTGTGATCTTCGTCGATCGCTATTCGCTGATTCGTTTCACTAACCAGAACTCCAAACTCTCTGTCGGAAACGATTGCAAAGCCGGTGCGAGATGGTATAACTTTCTGCAAGAATTTCTCAATGAGAGCACTTTTTATATGTGAAAAAAGTACCGGATTGATGATGTGATGCACAATGACAAGGTACGTATCGTAAGCGACGAAGGATCCCAACAGGTATTTATAAGTGCCCAGTTCCTTGATGGAGAAGCGACGAATGAGGTACAGTAGAAGCAGGTTTAGGAGCAGTCCACTGCCTTCAACGAATGGATTTCATTATGATCCGGAGAAATATGAAACAAACCAAAGGTGACGGTCGAGAAAACCTCGAAGACTTCCAGTAGCGTGTGCATTACGGATTTAGTGAACCAAGAGTAGAGAGGAAGTGCACTGACTGTACGTTAGAGCCTTCCCTGGAGGTTTGTCAGATACTATGCAGTAAAGTTGTCGTTCCAGTAAAATATTGGACCGATTGTTTCGGCACCGATCTTTTATATCGCCGTGAGATGGTCGATTAGTGGTTGTCAAATTAACCATGGTTAGAGATCGGAAAGCACGAGTTGTATCTCTTCCTTGTGCATATTCTCTTCATTTTCTGATAAGTTAGGCAACGTGAGGAAAGAGGAGAGTAACTTTTGCCTTCCGAACTTTACTCGTGTTATTCATTAGTGAGTATGTCAAAATAATTATGCCCACGGGATAGGCTGCGTCACTTTTTCTACAGCGGGGCTACCGTATCTTTGTTCTTTACACGAGATGAAATGCCATTGAGCCACTGATCAAACACATAGTGAGCAGAACAGTAGTCGTGTGAAATAGATCTATACCCAGCAAGATAGAGATACTCTATACATCATAAATCATAGCTTTTTTGCACCGAAGTGCCTAACGTATATTAGTTCTTTGCTTGTCATTTAAAAATATATTAGTTCTTTGCTTGTCATTTAAAAATGACAAGCAAAGAACTAATATACGTTAGGCACTTCGGTGCAAAAAAGCTATGATTTATGATGTATAGAGTATCATTAAAATGCCATTGTGTCACAGTACGCAAACCATCGCTAGCTGAAATTGTTTTAATAGTTGCTCGCTGCTTTCCTACTTAGAAAACACAGAAACACTGAATTTAAAAAAAGCGAGATATCGATGAAAAAGATGAATGTGAACACAACACTTGTATCCTGAGTCCTATATCATGAGAGACATTGTACAAGATCTCCAGGACTAGTTTTGTGTACTCAGAGGCAACTCCGTTAACCCAAACATCAGAAAATGCCCAGTGACGAATGTGTGTGTGTGTGTGTCTGTGTGTGTGTGTGTGTGTGTGTGTTGAGTCTTGAGCCTCTTTGACCTTCCCCCCTACAAGATCTCCGCTCTATTATGTTCACAGTCTCCGGAGACTGGATTTCACGGATACTTTATCTTCCTGTCAAACGTAAGTGGCGATAGAAGAGGTCGAAGGTCCTCCTACTCAGGCGATCGATGATCAGAAGACGCAACTGAGGCTTGGCTGATGCCGAACGACGCTCGGAACAGCCGAACCACGGCGATCCGGAATCGAGAAATGAAGTAGAGCGCGAAAAATGCGTCAATCGAGGGGAAAACGACGGTTGCCAGGTAGAGTACATTGCCGAAAGCGCCAAGAGAGATTCCTGGGAGGCAAAACGGTCGGGAAAATACACATGGTTAAATTAAGTGCAGATCACTGCCATGAAAGTGATTATACTCATGAGAAAATAGAAAAGTTGATGCGTATTAAACGAACCTGTAAGTGGTGGGAAGACAAAGATGAAGCCCAGAGGGAAGTAATTGAACAGCATTGGAACAGCTGACTGAAAAAAAATTTGTTCATGAAATTTTTTATAAACTCACTTGAATCAACAGGGCGTTGAACAGGTTTTGATGCATCTTTCGCGTCTTTTCCGTTAGAACGTTGTCAGTGGATCTGATTTCGTTTTTAGTGGTATCTTTAAAACAATACAGTAGAGTTCGAGATACGACTCGCCGTCTACTCATTTCACGCACTGGAGAGACGACTACCCGTATGTCGAAATCTGATTGGCACAGTTTCACCCACCTTATCACAGCGTTTGTGCGCCAGATACAGTAGGCGACCACAATCGCTGTTGCTCCAAATATGCCGACCAGTGTGATCGACCCGAGCACGGCCGGCGCGTACCACACCAGTTCGCCGCCTATAGGATCCGGTCGCTGCGAATTCGAAATTGCAAACTTTCTGTCTACAGCCTGTACAGTCATTATAATAACGAGTTTTCACGTACCTTCATCACAATGCCTGCGAACCCCGTGTTTGGTCGGCGCAAATCGACACCGTACAATTGTTCGACGTCGGAAGGTACAAGAGCCATGCAAAATTATTTCTTTAGACTGGGCCAGAGAAAAAACAACAATCGATGTTTCAGTGCGTTTGTTTCAGTGCATAGCACATTTTTGCATTAGTAGCATTAGTATACTATGGCAGAGAACAGTTACAGAATTGGTACCTTGTCTGATTGTCCGGTGAGAACGCTATGGCACAGGTTCCGACAAATGAGGAAATGTACAGAACGTTGATGGCCACACCCAGGGTCACACAGCGAGAGATGGTCCACGAATCGGTGAGCGAGCGGGTGACGCCACTGAATTTGTTTGCCAATATGCATATTTTTGGGGGCAATCCTGCACTTTCCTGGACAACTCCAAACGTACCCACATCCTTTTCCATCCCGACCACCAACCCTGTGGAAAACATTTCATTTAGCGAATCATTGAAACTCAATTCATTTTGACTCTTTTGTCCGGGGAAGTGCAGGAGCGCTTTTTCAGTGATCTCAACCTAGCCACGGCCTGTAATCGGTACACATAATGGTAGGCGAGAATGAGAAAGGTCTGGTAGTAAGTGGCGATGAAAAGAAGGACGAAAACAGTGTCGAATGATTCTGGAACACCCTGATTCAAACGAATACGATTCCAAGAGGCGTACGTCCTCCAATCATGATTTCGGCCCTGCGAGGGAAGAAGTAGACTCCGCAGCTCGTCATGTGCATTATCTGAGCATATTCAGGCCCATACAAGGATTTTGAAAAACTATTGTACCGGCTGTAGTGCTAGATGCGCGAAGCTAGTGGCGATATCGCAAATCGCAAATACTGCCAGTAAAATGCGGTACGAGCCGATACCCTTGGAGTAGAGATTAGGGATAAACTAGAAAAAAACAAATCCTGGTCGATACAGCTTTAAAGTCAATATAATGGTTATTAGAGTTTATCTAACATTCCAACCTTGGAGTCCGTAGTGAAGATGATGAAGAGGAGAAGACCATTCGACAGCAACGACAATATTGTTGTCGATGTAAGATAAACAGAGTGAAAAGTGCCCTCGTAAATCCATGAGTAGGCTGGAGGTGGCATTGTTTCCACTCAGATTGAGGCTAAGAGACGAATTTGACTTATAGGGCTTCAACTACAAAAGAGATTCGGTATGAGATCAACTATTTTCCTATTGAGCCTAGGAGTCACAAGTTGAGGATGTTTATCAAGAATGCGTGCGAAAATGTATTATGTAAGAGAGGATGATTCAGAAAGCGTAAAAATATGTAGACGTGCTATATAAAATATGGATTTAGCGTTCAGTCTTCACATACTTCAGAATACAACAGTCATTGAATGAATGTTTTCCCACGGACTCGATTATCTCCATGATGAGATTAGAACGAGAGCGAATTCAACAAGTGCCTGGGATATTATTTTAATTAACCCACTATGATTACTATGATAGTACATATCACACGTTGGATTTACACATATTCGATCATGTTATTCAAGTGGTCTGAATGGCAAGATAAAAAAAGTAAAATTGAACACCAATTAAGAGACTGTCTCCGTAAAAATTTACCATTTCGCCACTTTTCCGGACATCCTTCCAGGATATTCGATTCAGGCCTGCATACTACTACCACAGCATGGTGTTGGGACCTTGCTTACAGAACTGGCCAATTTGGCCCCTCGTACTCCTAACGCGGCGCGCCAGGTGCGCGCGAAGTTCGAAAAATCGATTTTCACATCTTCTCAGCTGAACAAGCTAGACTCAAAATTATTTTTGCATTGCGTCAGTGAGCTCAAATGTGCAAACTTTGTGCAGGAAAGTTTGGTCAGCTTTGATTCCTGAGTCATTTTTGCTGTTTCAAAACTCATTTTTCTTCCCATTTTGCCCTCTTTTCGAGGGGGGAGCAAGGTCCCACATACTGTACAGTGTACCCCTCATGCCCACGAACAACTTTCACCACACTAGAGGGGAATCGGTTTTACTCCACCCCCCACTTTTGATTATCGAAGTAGGTAGAATGCCAAAA
>LS520527.1:345013-386327 GCA_900490845.1 Pristionchus japonicus
AACCATGAAGAAGAACGGGATGGTACATATCGCAAGAACAAACCATGTTCGAGAGCCCTGATTTGCGCATTCTCTTCACTCGAAATCTCGAAATCACACCTTGAAAAGCAAAACGATGAATCGGATAGAAAGCATCTCCCCAAATCGGTTCAGTGCGAGAATAGAGCAACCCGTTGTTGAACACAGGAAAGAAACTTGAAAAAGGGAAGCTTTGTAGGAAGAACGTTTTTAATTTGGATGTAACGAATTCACCCGCTGCATTAAACGCAAACAAGAGATTTGATCGCGGATGAGCGCAGTACACTTCGCCCTTAAAATATCTGCACTACAAAAAATATTTTTTTAAACTACTGTGATTAGGAAATATCCGAACATTGGTGAGTTGGTCACCAGACTCCAGATATCCATAACTGCGAGGTAGATCATTATCTTGAAACATGAATCATATCAGACGGTAGGCGTTTAACAAACCTTGTAAACTGAGAGTTCTCGCATTGGCCACATTGTCAACATGCACGCACAGTACGCCGGAATCGAAATGAGTCCGAAAAGTATGCAGAATGCTCCGAAGTAAGGTCTGGGAATGCCACGCATCGACCAATCTATTTCGCCCAGTGCACTGAGATATTGGTATAAAAAACTCTCTGCGTAATCTGTTCTTCTTCATGACTCTGTCGTAATGATAAAGTCACTCTGCTAAAAAAAAGAAACCTCAAATTCACCTGCAGTTATATTCTTCGTATTCATCAAGCCAGATGTTGAATCGAAACAGATTCACATCCATGCTGGAGTAATACTGGATTCGTCTAGCAAATTACTGTGATTTTTCTGCTACAAATGCCACTACATTTTCCCATGACATAACACTAATTGTTTTCACGGAACCTCTCAGTTGTTTTTCCAACATATGATAACAATTCAAATAAAATCCAGAGATCTGAAGCTATAGACATATGTAGAGCTCCGCCCACTCGAGAGGGATAGAGGCGCGTCCAAAACCTGGACAGGGGATTGGCAAAGCAAATTCTGAACCGAATTGATCACTCTAAAATGTTTCTGGTAGCTATCAGCAGTAATTCTTCATCGTATCAGATATGTATGTGTGACTTCGTGTGAAAATTTTTAAAAAAATGTTCATAAATGGAGTCAGATGGAGAGTTTTCGTGAGATGGATTTCATTTCATTCCTACGGAGCAGACGATTCGGCGACATAATTTGATCGCTGAAACTTCAATCAGCGCTCAATCATGTTTTTACTTTCCTATCCACCTGCTTCACTTCAGTTTCATTCCATTCCTTTTTGTATTCATGACAGAATGGTTCACTGAGTTCATCGAATGCGTCTGTTTGTTTCTGTATGCAATTCTTATCGTTCGAATCGGAACTTCTCGCGACGCTTATTTCCACACTCCCTTCTACTCCTTCTTTATTACGACTGGTGAGCAGTTTTTAGAGTTGAACGGAATTAGTCATTTGTTGAGGTATCTGTGGTATTTTCGCTGTGGTTTCATTCATTATTGGAACGAATGTAAACTTGACTGCTCCATGGGCGTGGATACTCAAAGTGTGCTGGGTGAGCCATACTATTCATTGATTTGTCAACTTGAACAGGCATGTGCAATCGCATTCTCAATGACCCGACGAAGATATCATCAATCATGTCAATCATCAGATCGTTAATCATGTGGGAGCTATTGGTTCGATGTTCGGCAAACTAATCATTTCTGTCAATAGATATTCCGTTCTTCGCCGACCCGATCTAGCGGAAAATGTGAGCTCAGTAGCATAGTTAATCTCATCGCTTCGTTTAGAAATGGTCGCAATCAATCATTTATCGACTAGTCACCCTTCAATTTCTGCTTCCGTGTTTTACGGCAATCAAAGTTCTGTTCTACGACTACAAGTACGAAATGAGAAATGGAGTCGAAGTGGCCTATACCTACACCGATACTGGAGTTGTGGTTAGTTATTGTGCCTGATTTCGGTTCAATACGTATAATCATACTTGTGGTCGTCAAAAATGATTACTACAACTTACTACATCATCTATGTGGTGCTAAGTGTCATTCTCACAGCGCTGACTAGTAGAGCTCTTGCGAAGCTGTCGGCCAAAGTCGGAGAGGTGCGATTATCTTTGCCAACAATCATGAGAAGAAAAATAACTTCAGGGCAACACTAAACGCCAGATACTCCGTCACCAAAGGATCATGTTCATCATTGTTTCAATCTGTGTCATCTCTCACTTTGTCAAGGCACTTCATCAGGTGAGCGAGTTCCAACTGACCTATCTGATCCCATTTTCCAGGCTATTTGGGGAGTCGCCACACTTCTGCATCGTCCAGAGTTAGCAGATGCGATTTATCCATATGTGAATGACGCACATAACTGCGAAATAAAAACAACAAACGCGTTATTGCAGTACTCATTCGCGAACGGTCTTGCAACCTACGCATCTCCCGTTGCATTGATAATCTGCTCTGCCAAAGTCCGGCAACTGTTCCGGCCCCGTTTCTCAGCCTATTCAGCGAAAGTTGAGCCTACTGCCTCGGATTTATATCTGAACAGGAGTAGTAAGAAGGCGTATCGAACCTGAAAGCCTACCATAAACATTCACGTAATTGAAGTTTTTGGTAATGCACAGTGCGCGCAGTGATTAGTTGTGTGATGATACAACTGTTGAGTATGGTACAATTGAGTACAATTGAGGACGTATGGTCATGTTTCATGAACTTCGCCAAAAATGAGATGAAAAAAATTGATTCTCAATTTCCTAACAAGAACATCGAGAGAGAGGGATGAAAATTGTAGCACTTTTCGATGCAATTGTTCATCATGATGCAGACGATTCATATGTCAAGTGTGTCTTAAATCAAGAAATCATCAAATATGCACGTTTTTTTTACATCAACGTGACAAGGCTCTCATTTTCTCTGCCTGAACTACCGATTCGGCGTTGTAAATTGAACGGGCAACCCTCAATCAGGCACAACTTATTCACATTTTCCTTCCATTCAAGTCAGCTTTTTCGAAGCAATGTCGGGCTGGCTAACTGAGATTCTTGAATGTGTCTGCTTGTTATTCTATGCTCTTCTTATGATCAGAATCGGTTTCGCTGATGATTCGTATTTCAATGCGCCATTCTTCACTTTCTTCATAACAACAGGTAAGTATTTGAAAACTAAAAGTTTTGAATGGCTTGTGTTGAGGTTTCTGCGGCATTCTCTCAGTGGTATCCTTCATGGCTGGATCAATGGCCAATTTCACTGCTCCATGGGCGTGGCTATTCAAAGTGTGCTGGGTGAGCGCCAACTTTAGCATCTCTGATCCTTCCTCTATTTCACTATGTGCAGCTTATCAGACGCGAATAAGCATGGTAGCATGGAACTTTTTCAGATAGTAAATCATGTGGGAGCTATTGGATCGATGATGGGCAAGCTAATCATAGCCGTCCATAGATACTCCGTTCTTCGCAGTACCGATCTAGCCGAGAACGTGAGCGAATGTGCATTATTTTACACTGATCCATCACTCAGAAATGGTCGCGCTCGTTGATCTATCGATTGGTTGCACTGCAATTTCTTTTGCCGTGCACAACGGCCATCAAAGTTCTTTTTTACGATTACAAATACGAATTGAGGAATGGAGTCGAAGTCGCTTACACCTACACAGATACTGGAGTTGTGGTAAGTTGTGACCTATGAGAGAACGCATAATCGTGCCTCTTGCAGTCATCGAAAATGATTACTACAACCTACTACATCATCTATGTGGTGCTCAGCATTATCCTCACAATTCTTACAAGTAGAGCTCTTGCGAAGCTCTCAACTAAAGTTGGCGAGGTAGTTTTTATTTAGTATTTTCTCCGTACGGATCCCTTTAGGGTTCCCTTTCAGATAATACGTCACCAAAGGACCATGTTCATAATAGTGTCAATCTGCGTAATCTCTCACCTTGTCAAGGCTCATCACCAGGTTTTGTCGACCAATTCACCGTTCTTTTGTTTATTTATCTATGAAATGTCTTTGTTTCTCTGTCCCTTTCGAAACTATTGATTTGCATTTACATTTGGAATCTTAACCCCCTATGCCTCAGGCACTTTGGGGAGTCGTCACCATTCTGCACCATCCCGAAGTAGCAGATGCTATTTACGTATATGTACGTGGTTGAATTCACATGACCATTGGACTCGAGAGGCTATTTTGTCCAATATACACAAACACTACCTTTCAGTACACATTCGCGAACGGTCTCGCCACGTACGCTGCTCCGGTAGCTCTGTTTGTCTGCTCTCCCAAAGTTAGACAACTGTTCCGGCTCCGAATCTCAGCCTACGCTGCGAATGTTGAGCCCACAGCCTCGGATGTGCACTCGAGTGCGAACAACAGGAACGCCTATCGAACTTGAAAGCATGCCATTATTCGTTGTTTTCGTCCATTTGCAAATAAAAGTGTTCCTAAATCGAAATCCACAGATTTTCATTTCTCACTCTGCCACAGTTTGAGCAGGCGGAAAACGGTGGCTCGACGAGAAATAGCGTTGAATGGAAGAGATTGAGAGAATTGTGGATGCAAGTTGAACAAACGGTGGCGTTGAAGAAAAATTCGACGCAGTTGCAGGTTTCCATCGAGATGCTCCTTCTTGGTATGTACCGATTTTCCTCCGTTTCATTACCAAAGCTTTATTACGACCACTTCTCCAGGAAGTCTCGCTGTCTTCTTGGTGGGATCCGTATCCTCGGAGAAAATCGATGGAATTTCCCACATCGTCTTCGCCTCTGATCTGCCCGCACTAGGCAACAGGTGAATGATGGTATTCGTGTTACTATTACTCTAATTCTTGGGGCCTTTCCGAATAACAATCACAAAGATAACTTTTTTTCATTGAGGACCTTCGAATTCGCTCAACCGATGCTGCTCTACGTTTCTTCTGCATCAGAGAATAGACAATACGATCAGAACATTCGCTTCGTCGGCGCCAAAAGTAGAATGAATTTACTGTACGTTTTTCAACTTCGGAGAGCTAATTGATTCGAGACGTGTTGTAAAGTGACTTGCATTTTCAGACCTTCATTTTCGGGCCAAAATTCTTTACTTGGAAAACCAAAGAAACCAGTTTTCCCTGACGGAAAGATGTCCATAACGATCGTCAACTTCAATGAACACGTCTTCGATGACAGCAAAAACCCTGCTGTGTTCTATTTTGTCGCTGTTTCTACGGGTTGGTGAAGGGCATTGCATGTTTTCTGCAGTTTCTTGATCAAGCAAAGACGAGATATTCTAGTAGAAACTCACTTGAGTTTAAGAGACCTGCTCGGTAAGGATCGAGGATTTTGACCTACCCCCCCCCCCCCCCCCGAACATGCTCCTACCGATTTGAGATCCGCAAGCCCATACTCTACCACACGGAGGGTGTTAGCCCTACAACACCCATAGTACCAATCATTCCCACTTTCTGCTTTTCCCAAAGAAGAAAATCGAATTTAAATTGAAAAAAATCGAAAAATCATAAGTTCTCACTCCGACAAGATAGACTCAATTTCTATTTTGCAATGCATTCGGGGTGCACAGACACTGTGAAACGAATGTTCAGATATTGTATTGCTCGATTCCACGAAAACTTTATCATGTGCAGTTTTGGTTTTTTGAGCGAAAGTGCCCATTTTCAGGCTTGCGTCCCAGCCAGACTATGTAGGTCATGTAGCTGGAGGGACTACCTATCGATTCCACCATAAGGGAAATGAATCGATTTTACCACAATCGGGAGCTGTTCGAAGAAGTGTAGATCATTAGATTCACTTCGGAAAATCGATGTACAGACTAGGTTTTGAGAAGCTCGTTTGGAAAACTATACAAATCGTATTGTTGCGTCTCTATAGAACCATTGACGGCCATAGGAGTTGATTCCGCAACCATGACTTTTATGGACCATGATCCGGGGTTCATGGTCCCAAAGCGACTCACCACCATGAACCCGGGGTCATGGTCTGAAATGGAGGTGAAAAGTCATGATGGAGGAACTTGATGTACTATGCACCAATGTAGAGTACAGTTACCCAGTAGCACGCAGTACCCCGTGATACCGTATTCTGTCCGGCGTGGAATCGTGAATTGACTTTTTAAAGAAATTCCGGGAAAAATCAGTTCGTGATGGTCATATTACGGAATCACATGGTACTGTATGCTACTGGGTAACTGTGCTCTACATTGGTGCATAGTACATCAAGTTCCTCCATCATGACTTTTCACCTCCATTTCAGTCCATGACCCCTGGTTCATGGTGGTGAGTCGCTTTCGGACCATGAACCCCGGGTCATGGTCCAAAAAAGTCATGGTGGCGGAATCAACTCCTATGGTCATCAATGGTTCTATAGAGACGCAACAATACGATTTGTATAGTTTTCCAAACGAGCTTCTCAAAACCTAGTCTGTACATCGATTTTCCGAAGTGAGTTCTCCTAATGATCTACACTTCTTCGAACAGCTCCCGATTGTGGTAAAATCGATTCATTTCCCTTATGGTGGAATCGATAGGTAGTCCCTCCAGCTACATGACCTACATAGTCTGGCTGGGACGCAAGCCTGAAAATGGGCACTCTTGCTCAAAAAACCAAAACTGCACATGATAAAGTTTTCGTGGAATCGAGCAATACAATATCTGAACATTCGTTTCACAGTGTCTGTGCACCCCGAATGCATTGCAAAAAAAGAAATTGAGTCTATCTTGTCGGGGTGAGAACTTATGATTTTTCGATTTTTTCAATTTAAATTCGATTTTCTTCTTTGGGAAAAGCAGATAGTGGGAATGAGGGGGTACTATGGTTGTTGTAGGGCTAACACCCTCCTTGTGGTAGAGTTTGGGCTTGCGGATCTCAAATCGGTAGGAACATGTCCGGGAGAAACTCGATTTTTACCGATCCGGTCTCTTAAGGATCATCAGTCTACGAAGCGTCCAACGAAATCGAGAAGATGGCTGGAGGTGGCAATTCCACCCTCACTATTATGAGCGCATCCATGTCCATTGCTGTGTTCGATTTCGAGTTCCCCAAGGTACTCAATAGTTCTCCTTTCATCGGTTGCCATCTCAGTCTCTACACTTCAGAACTCCTCCGTCCGTCTCACAGCTGGAGGCGCAGCTGAAGTGGAGAGAGACGAGCATGAGATAATCACATTTGAGTGAGTTTTCTTTTACCGGCTCTTTTGCTTCTTTCGATGGCTCATTTCTGGCTTTTTGATAACAAGTTGTTAGAGCTGTTTTGAGTAATTTGAATCGAAAATGTAAATAACGAATCTATATTTTAGTGACCATGTCGCAGACGTGCACTCATGGGCCAATCTTCCGCTTCCCGTCGTCACTCTCACTTCCAATGTTGCATTCCTGTTCAGTGTCTCTTCCAAGGGTACGGAGACTTGATTCAATACAAGTGGAAAAAATATTTTAGAGGTGGACCGATCCATGTCATATGCGGGAATGAAGACAGTAGTGATGTCGCCTGGATACGGTTTCCTTAATATTCCGTCAAAGGTTACTTCCATTCTTGTCTTTCTTCACTTGCGCAGTTCAGGACAGAAAGCAATCGATCACACTAGAAGCGAGCGCAACAGTCGACGCGGAATATTTGGTGAGAGAATTCGTTCTTCTTCGATCAACAGTTTGAGTTGCAGGGAACAATGCGATCTCCGTCGACCTCGCTCACAGTCGTTGGACTTGACAACATGGGAGACGTGTCTTATGAGCAGAAGTGAGGCAGAAAAGAGTGAAAGTTAGACATTATTCGTTTAAGATTCGATAGCAAGAGTTGGACCAATCGTACGACTAATGCAACCTTCTCAGCCCAGACTGTCTCAGTTGACGTCCACCAATCAGTCGGAACCACAGGAGGAGTATTAGTGAGAATCCACACAACTGTTGTTGGATGAGGACAACGACCTAGTATTTTTGTGCTGTTCCAAAATATTGTATCCAGAACATTAGTTTTTTCAAAAATTCATTTGCTCATTTCGCGAACAATGATGTCTGGTAATTCAGAAACGGGAAAGATTGCTATCACATTATTGCACTGTGAAAGCCGTCTCATGAACGGTAACTGCGATGGTTGACCTCATGTTCTTGCGAAAGTAAAGTATCTTGAAACAGTTTTCCATTGATTGAAGACGGTTTTGCGCTTACCTGTCTGAACTTAGTTCGGAAGGCGGGTGTTGTGAGCAATAGAGAAGCAGAATGTACCGTCGCGTGAAAGGAAATGAATAGAAACACACAGTCAAACACATCGATTGCTGCAATTGAATCATTGAAATGCTACATAATTTGAATATACAGTAGCGCCGGAAAGTCACCGGACACTTTTTCAACCTTCTGTAACTTTTCGGTCAATGAAGTAAATATTCTGAAATTCGTAGGGATGTTAGCAAATCTATCTGGGCTTCAAGCCATGTGAGTAGGATTTCGCAATAACCTCTCGTCTTGCATAGTGATGACGCAATCCCAACACATACTTTTTCGAAAATTCATTATTCCTTGGTGGATTCATTCCGAGTCACCAAACTTTTTGTACATTGAGACCAGCCCGAGGGCTACCCAGAAAAAAAGTTTCAAGTTACTACGACCACCCTCTAAGGCTTTAGAAATTCAGCAAAATGAAACTCGAAAATTCACAACTCGCTAGCGGTGCTAGAGCCTTGTTCTTGGGCTTAAAATGTTTCTGATAATGCGTGTTGATTACCCAGCGAGTATGGTAACATTAGCCCTTCATTTTGTTTTGGGAACCCGGAGAGTCATTTTTTCACTTGACCCTATTTTGAGGTCTCACAGTTCCTAGGGTGATTTTTGAAAATTCATGGTTCCGGTGCAGGAGTGTTCTACTACTACTCAATTACCGATGCTTAACTTTTTAGATCGTTTGGATAACTCTCCGACCTGTGCTGAATTGATTACGGAGGCACACTTTCCATAAAAATGCTAGCCTATCCCATATTCGCCTCAAGATAATATTCATATTTATCTATGTAGCGGAGCTGAAACTCTGAAACTTCTCGTAGTTTATAAGGATAGCATGTGCGTATGGTTGACGAAGTTTGAGCTCGATCGGACATCTTTCAAAAAATCGAATATGGGATAGGCGTGCATTTTTAGAGAAAGTATGCCTCCGTAATCAATTCGGCACAGGTCGGAGAGTTATCCAAATGATCTAAAAAGTTGAGCATCGGTAATTGAGTAGTAGTAGAACACTCCTGCACCGGAACCATGAATTTTCGAAAATCACCCTAGGAACTGTGAGACCTCAAAACAGGGTCAGGTGAAAAAGTGATTCTCCGGGTTCCCATAACTAAATGAAGAACTAATGCTACAATACTCTCTGAGTAATCAGCACTTATTACAAGAATCGTTTTATGTTTTTGGTTGACATTCTAGCACCGGTTTCGGCAGAGTTATGAAATTTCGATTTCCATTTTGCTGAATTTCTAAAGCCATGGCCAGTGGTCGTAGTAACTTGAAAGTTTTTTTCTAGGTGCCCGTCGGTCTGGTCTCTATGTACAAAAAGTTTGGTGGCTCGGAAGCAATCCACCAAAGAATAATGAATTTTCGAAAAAGTATGTGTTGGGATTGCGTAATCACTATGCAAGACGAGAGGTTATTGCGAAATCCTACTCACATGGCCTGAAGCCCAGATAGATTTGCTAACATCCCTACGAATTTCAGAATATTTACTTCATTGACCGAAAAGTTACAGAAGGTTGAAAAAGTGTCCGGTGACTTTCCGGCGCTACTGTATTTACTCCAATTATTCATGTTCGCTCTGAAGTAGGTTATCATAATGAAGCTAATGACAATAGCTATTGCCAATGGCATTATTACGAACACTATAGGAACTAAAGCCTGAAGGTGCAAAGCCAATGGTGCAAAAAGGATACAGTTTTGCTCTCTGCCGATCAATTGCTAACCTGTACGACAAGTGATCTCGTCAATATTTTGAAAAGTTGTCTGGTCTTTGAACTGATGTGGTTGACTTCTCTCAGCAGGTGAAAGGAATGAAACGCAATCTGAGAACTTGAAGAAATTGCAATAATGTGTAACTTACCGCTGCAATGAAGATAACGGCAAACACGGGGAGCACCCCGGCAAAGACCAGGTAGCGTGTGCCCATGTTGAAACAGTCAATCCGCTCTACAATATCCATCTCAAAGTCATCTCCCAATCGCTGAAAACATATGATTGTGAAGTTTTGTGCGCTCAAAATTCTCTTGGTTTACCTTGCGGTCCCAACTATTCGCATCCCTAGGAATCGGAAATCCATCCGCCTGAATTTATGCTTACAAGTGATCTCGTCAATATTTTGTAAAGTTGTCTGGTCTTTGAACTAATCTAAGCTAAATTTTATTTATGATTATGCGCACTCACATATAGGACTGGGCCAATCGCAAAGAAGATTATTAGCACTATAGCTAGAAACGAAATCTGAGAAGGAACCGATAACTTCAAACGAGAATCTCGAGGAACGATGGTCTAAACGGAATTTAATGATAATCACGACGTCGAGAATAACGTCAAATCAGACTAAATGATAATTCAATTTAGAAACGAAGAAGATATTTTACCTGTTGCCGATAAAGAAACAGGGCAAAATAAAATGGGCCGCCACTCGATATTAGCGTGACTGATAAAGACTGGAAAAAAACCATTGTTTGCAAATGATAAATCCAAAATAGCGATTTTAACTAAAGAATGTACATGAAAATAAGTTCAACTCACAGCACAAACTCGCGCAGTAATTGGAATGTTCATCAGAGGAGCTCTCCGGTACATGCAAATGAGTGGGAAGAGCATGATTGGGTCGAACACCCATTGAATGAAAATATCAAGAGACATTGAACCAAGCTGAAGTCGCTTACAGAAACTCAAGTGATAAAGCCATACCAGTAGGAGCATGAGTAAGTATGAGTAGATCCGAGTTATCGATCGAGATTGTTGGACGATGTACAGGCACAGTGTGGTCAGTGTGATGGATAGAAACTGAAACAAAGAAATTGCCGAAACAAGTTTTAGTGAAAAGTGCTCACAGTCATGAAATGTCGAATGATCACGAACACTTCGGGAGTATTCTGTTTGTGTCTGCAAAAATCGTCCATCTCTAGAAAGGGGCCGAAATTTATGGTTGAGAGTGGGGAAATAATCTGAATTTCTATGAACGTGGGAAAGAACGTAAAATAGAAAAGGAGAATGGTAGGAATTCAATACTCTTTGAGAAACGCCTGGGTCGATTTCAAAGGCGCGCCGAATGAACATTTGGAAGCATAATGCATCTGTCACCCACTCGTGAACACTAGCGGAAGCGTGAAACAGATGTTTCAACCACTTTCTCAGAAAAATCTAACATTTCCATAGTTTTAGCCAAGTGATTCACGAGTCAAGTGATCAAGTAAGATCAAGTGTTTGCCGATGATTCTCGTCCGCCACTACTCGGATATCTGGCCGCCGTACTGTTCCCCACCCCTTCTGACAGTCAGAGCTGTTGTTCTGGGATAATCATATGTTTGGCGTGTTGAACTCACCCAGGTGCTGTGATAAGATTTGAAATTTTGAAATAAGACAAAACAATCTAATCATTTTTTCACTTCACTCATCAAGCGTAGCGACCGAACCTCGTCAGTTGTTTGTCTACAAGAAAATCGAACATAAGATGGTTTTAACAATATTCATGAATAAAGAATAAAGACAATCAATGTAGTCGAAATACCAGCAAAGTGAGTATGAACACAAAGAACGAAGATTTTTAATTTTCGCATGTTGCACAAGAGGATTGTACAAATGTTTAATGGCCATTGACTTCGAACACCCATTGAATTTACTTTCCTCCCGTTTCCTCATCGAGCTTCTCCATCGTTCTTCCTCGAGTTTCAGTTGAGTCGGTGGAATTGATGACGTTCTGAATCGGATTTTGTTTGTTGAAAATTTGCTAATTTGATACCTCGTTTCCTCGAATCGCCTTAGCAAGTCGATCGATCGACTCCTCGACGAGCTCAACGGCGCGATACATGCGCGCCTCGATGCCAACGTAGAGCACCTGTGAAAGAAGCGATACGAATTTTTCCAACGTTTTTTTCTGTATCTATTCTCACAATTCATCCACAAACGGCACTCCATTTGTAGCGAAAGATGCATACTGAAGCGTGCACATACCCGGCTAATGACTAAATAAAATATACGCCTAAAAGCATATAAATAACGCCTAACATGAATAAATTATTATAATTATAATTATAATTATTATTACCCGGTTGATGACGCGCATGGGCGCCATGCCGGTGATCAGGACGACGGCAACGAGTGGCGCGTGCTGAAATGCGAATGGTAGTGTCAAGGATCGAAAGATCCTTGGTCTCTCTGCTATACTTTGTCTAGTATCATTTCTGCTAGCTGTCACATGCTTTGACTATGATCATCTCTCCCCTATCCCTGTGATTCACCCCGTTCTCCCTTGGAACCCCTGATCGATGATAAGTGGGCGTGGCCAATCCCCCGCTCCGGGAAGCCGGGATCCATCGGGAGTTCGCCCAGAGACGTGGCCTGGACCGGTCGTTCCCTTTCACCCCTCTAGTCTATCGTATCCCCATCCCCAAGCGGTACTCTGTGAGTTGTATGTGTCTGATAAAGTATCCATACCGTTTCCCTGTCCTATCACACCCCAAAGCAACGTAAACCTTGACTGTAGGTCAACCTCAAATAGTTTTCTCGGAAATACTCATCTCGGAAGTTTTCGAACAAAGGCTAATCTAATTGATCCTTTGTTCAAAAACTTGCGATATGATCATTTCCGTGGAAAATATTTTAACACGCGTATCGCGAGAAAGTGAAGCAATCCTGGAACAACTTGCAAAAAGTTCGACTGAGAACGACCCTACTACAGTTGGTGGATACACTAGAGACAAGGTTTCGATCGATGTAGGTCATTCGTCCCAAAGCCGGCTTTTAGGTATTTTTACACCTGAATTCCTGCTCTGACGCATCTCAGCGCTCCGGTAAGCTAGAGACTTGCTCTACGGCTCAAAAAACGCGAAAAAATATGACTAACAAAAATTCGTCGAAAAATAGAATTTTCGATGAAAACTGAAAAAGATATACTTGAAAATGTTACTTTTTTAACTTTCATTAAATAAAGCTGCTGTCTAGGACATAACTTGCAGGGAATTTTATTCCAGAAAATGACAGAGCAACTTTATGGCTACATAGCAAAATTTAAAAAGGGAACTTTTATAGTGCCTTCGACATAGATTTTTGAGCTTGAATGTTGGAAATCGCTTATTTTGTCAAATATTCTGTCATTTTTCGTCATGTTTAATGCTCAAATTCAGCCAAATGTCACTCAAACAGTAAAACTACATCTTCTGGTAAACTTCCAACATCATAGAAGCCGAATCGCAGAACTTCATTTTTGGACCAAACCATGAACCCGGTCATGGTCCAAAATGGACCTGAAAAGTCATCTTTGATAAACTCCTATTACTATGTGGCAATGTATACTACACTACTCCAGTAATATACAGTAGTCCGAATTTCATTTATCCGGTTATCGTAAAGTGACTTTTTTTCGAATTTTATTTAAAAAAATTTGTTATCGATTCCACGACGGTTGGATTACGGTAATTCCAGCAACGGTATATTGCTGGAGTAGTGTAGTATACATTGCCACATAGTAATAGGAGTTTCTCGAAGATGACTTTTCAGGTCCATTTTGGACCCGGGTTCATGGTTTGATCCAAAAATGAAGTTCTGCGATTCGGCTTCTATGATGTTGGAAGTTTACCAGAAGATGTAGTTTTACTGTTTGAGTGACATTTGGCTGAATTTGAGCATTAAACATGACGAAAATGACAGAATATTTGACAAAATAAGCGATTTCCAACATTCAAGCTCAAAAATCTATGTCGAAGGCACTATAAAAGTTCCCTTTTTTAATTTTTGCTATGTAGCCATAAAGTTGCTCTGTCATTTTCTGGAATAAAATTCCCTGCAAGTTATGTCCTAGACAGCAACTTTATTTAATGAAAGTAAAAAAATAACATTTTCAAGTATATCTTTTTCAGTTTTCATCGAAAATTCTATTTTTCGACGAATTTTTGTTAGTAATATTTTTTCGCGTTTTTTGAGCCGTAGAGCAAGTCTCTAGCTTACCGAAGCGCTGAGATGCGTCAGAGCCGGAATTCAGGTGTGAAAATACCTAAAAGCCGGCTTTGGGACGAATGACCTACATCGATCGAAACCTTGTCTCTAGTGTATCCACCAACTGTAGTAGGGTCGTTCTCAGTCGAACTTTTTGCAAGTTGTTCCAAAAGAGGCTCTTTTTGCTTCACGTTCTCGCGATACCCGTGTTAAGTTGAAATACTACCAAAAGCGGAAAAAGTTCTCAGGCCCTTTTACTAAACCCCGTATTCGATCAACCCAACAAAGCTGCACAATTGGATGAAAGTCTACAGTAATTATGCAAGTTGACTCACCGCATAATTCACGAGCATGATATCGCCCAGGCCAACAGCTGAATACGAGAGAAAGGTGAAGTAGAACGCGTGGAAGAAGCCCAGGCCCTGAGAAGTGGAAATTGCTTTCTGCAGTGATTATTCTACTGCTGTAAAGTACAATTGGGCACAATCTCTCCGAAAACTTTTTTTTTCTATTTTCCGGTTCTCACCGGATCCGGTCCCAGCAACGCGTCGTAAGCCATGAAGAACAACGCCGTGAGGAGAATGAAGACGATGGAGAGGAGAGAGGCGATCTTGAATTCACCAAGTTCTCAAACTCGCTAAAGTTTTTGACTAAAACACCTTCATCGGGACCATAATGCCTGTCGCTGAAGTTCCTTGGCCACGAGCTTTCCTGAAGACATCTCTTTTGCATAGACATTGACTTTTCGTAGGTACCCAATTTTTCTTACCTGAATTTCTTCGATCGCTATGAAACTGAATTTGTTCTGGCAATCCCACAACTCACCGGATCTTGATCACGAGGTGGGCATACACCTTGGTTATGTACACCATCAGGACACTTCCCAGATCTCTCACGATGACCAGCGCGAAGGGAAAGCCGACGGCTGTGTAGACAATGACCGCAGCCCGGCCCCAGTCGGTGGATGGGGAGATGGAACCTGGAAGGGAGGGAGTTTGAAGTTACTTCTCCGACACCGAAAGGGGCATAGTGAGGATATTGTTAGGAGTGGAGGCGGCATACCGTATCCGATGGTACTGTACCAAGTGAATGCGAAGAAGAATGACGTTCCGTGAGTCCACGTCCAGAGAGGGTACTGTAAGAGGAGATCTGCATGATTTGGGGCACTGTAGCACAAGGAAAACTGCAAAACAATGAAAACTGATTTACATCTCGTTCTTCCAACTTGTAGAATGTCGAACCAGTATACTTTCCGTCGATTTTGATGAGCGTAAGGTAGGCTTCCTGAACAATTTATGTACGGGAGTATTAACTATGAGGTTATGGCCGCCGTAACTTTAGTTGCAGTGAGAAGTTGGAATTAGAAGCGGTTACGGCGAACTGAAGATCATCAGAGAGCGTCTCCATTGCTTCATTGAGCGCATCTCGTGTCTCGACGACGGTCTGATATCATTCAATGATTACCAATTCGAAATTGTTGTTTATTTCGCATTCGATGACATTCTCTCTAGGTCGACCTAAAGTTGCTAATGAGCAAACCTTTCTCTCATTCGGTCCTTCAATCGCATAAAACAAGAACATGCCGCCCACTGCGTACAGAGCGAGAGCAAGTGCAAGCAGGAAGTGCCTGGAAGTGAATCAGTTTCGGTTCAAAAGGTCCACACGGGGACTTAAAGAGGCAAACGCACCGAATTCCGACGACCCGATGCAGGGAGATCACTGGTAATACGGCGTGCTTGATTTCTGAAATATATTTGACTTTTTTTAATAGTTGAGCTCTCTAGTTCTAACTATGAAGAAGTTTGTTGTTCTCCTGGAGAGGCGCAGCAGCTCGTTGCCGATTGACCATTCGCTGTTTGAGAGCACGGCTCGTGGCGTTCGTCATCGTACTCCGACGCGAGATTTCGAACTGAAATAGAGCAATCATTGCCGTGTTTTCGCACATTATATGACCAAACTTCGAAAAACTAAAGAAAACAATACGTAACAAATGAATGTAGAACAAATGGACGTACCTGCTGCAGATATTCAGGAGCTCTCCGAAACTCTTCGCCTTCCTTGATTTTGATGGTCGACCGGTTCGAAAGATAGCCCCTGAGATGGTTTGTCGTTACGGAGCATTTGACTGATTTAGCGCATGAGTACGGACTGGTGAGAGGAAATAATTTGCATACGTGTAGTTCTCAAGTTGATTCGACTTCACTTTTTCTTCCGGAATAACTGAAGAGTTTGCGATGCGTATGACTGTCACATTATCGTTCTCCGGAATCGAATAAAGTCCCTGTGAAAATAGTTTTTGTGCATTTTAAAGACGGTTAAATGATCACAGGACGAAAAAAACAAAAGAAAAAACATCAAAAACCTGATAGTCTTGAGTAGTCGGAGTCTGATTTGTTCCAGGTTCGCTGAAGCTCCTAGCCACATTGGCGCGCACTGAACGGAGCCTCAAAAGTTCTCAGTCAAAATTATGATGGCTTTGCCTTTTTTTTCCCTTTGCACTGTTGCAAGAGATTGTACAACGTTCAACTGAAGCAGTAGTCCTACGAAACATACATTTACAGAAGCGACTTCGATACCAAACTAGCAGACGAGGAGGCTAATGAAAGGTCGATCACATCCTTATAACAGACACCCTTCCTTCCGGGATCCGAGTGCACCATATTCGGGCAATCGTATCTTCGTGTTCCCTGCTATCTCTGTTGTCTGAGTGCTGGGAGAGTAAGCATAACACGTTGATTTGCCCGGTGTCGAACTCTGCTAGAACATGTAGCTCCGCCTTTCTGCGTCACTGAATACGAACACTGAAGTGACGAATACTTCCAATCCTGAGATGAACTGCGAATTCAAGTGCAGTTCAAACTTCCAATGAGTTCAAAGGAAGTCAAAGGTGCACGATGTCACTCTAGTTATGGCTCGCTGAGAGAGAGAGCGATTAGTTTGCACTTGGAGCTATTTCTACACTGTCTGGCGACTGAGATCAAAGGTTGTAGACGAATGCGCAGTGACATCATAGTGTCGCCTAAGTACACAATCTACGGGCAAAAGGAGCAATGGAGGAAGTGGACAGAGTCAGCGGGAGAACCTCAGCGTATTTCTCATGAAAAACACTACAAATCGATATGTTCATGCTATTCAGCCCAGCATTGTCCCTTTTGATGTATCGTATTTTATTCAACAAGTGACAATCGATGTAATATCTCGGCAATCTCAGCGCCAGCTTCGCTCCTTTCCCACTCCCTTTACTTGAGCAAACACATGGGATCTGTATTTTTTCGATCCATCTAGCATGGTAATGGCAAACTCAATATGATAGTTTATTTCAACAAGTTATCGAGATGTACAATGAGAGTGCAATCACATCCATCACATCGCCAGCTTCGCGCCCTTCCTCATCGCCACTCCCTTCTCGTGCGTGAACGTGTCGAAGCCGTACTTGCCCATGATCCTGCCGATGCCCGAGTGGCCAACGCCTCCGAACGGGATTTGCGGGCCTGAGAGAGATCATTAACACTCGCACGCTTTTCCGTAGAGTACAATGAAAGTAAATGAGATTCAGTGTTCCACAAAGGACGACGTCAACAGTGTACAGGAGGGCGGAATTATCGATTGGAATTCAAGAAAATTGTAATCTCACAGCTCGTGTGCACCATGACGTCATTGATAGTCACTCCGCCGCTCCAAGTCTGCTCGACGAAGCAATCCGCCACCTGAAACATGTATCTGACACATTTTCTGGTCTTACATTAGAGAAAATTCAAGAATACAAGAAGCATAGTAATAGAAAGCTGTTGGGGAGAGTCTAGAATAGGAAATTCCTAATGAAGCCTGGGTTGAGTCTCAAGAGATACTAGCGCTCACCTTCGAAACGCCTGTGAACGCATAGGCAGCCAGTGGTTTCTCCTTGGAGCGAATGATCTCCAGAGCAGCAGTCATCGAAGCGACTTCGTGGATGGGGAAAACGGGGCCGAAGAGCTGAAAAGGACATAGAAACAAGTGAGAGATAAAGATGGAAGATGGAGAGGGAAAGAGAGAACGATTAAGCTAAAAGGAAACGTGGAAGATTCTGAGAGAATTGAAGTATCAAGCTACCTCTTCCTCCATGAGCGAATCATTGAGAGGCACATCGACGACGGTTAAAGGGTAGTAGAGCGAGGCACTGAAAGAATTGTTTGTTTATGAGCAAAAGCCAACTTGCAATCGAAGAGCACGAGAGATAACTTGAATGGGAATCGTACTCAGTTTCGCGCTCTGGTTGTCGAAATAATGCGCAAACGATACCGATCAGGAGTTCCACTCGAGGCGACGATTTTTCCCTTGGATGTCTTGACGAGTGAGTCGAGGCGACTGAAACGCTCATTACCATTGGAATAGAGACTCTCTGAACTTACTCGAATGCTCTCTGGTGAATGAGCTTTCCGAAGAACTCGTTCTTGTTCAGTTCCCCGATGGCGGCGATTCGCTTCTTGAACTCAGCGATGAGCGCCGCCTTGGCTTTGGGCGTAGCCAGGATCTGTCAAAGTGAATATTTCTGCTCTTGACCGATACCTTTCTGCTTGTTAGAATACAAACAATGCAATGCATATGGGCACAATACTATCAAATCGACAAGAAAAAGGGTCCCGGATACGAAATATGCGCTCACATAGTCAGGACAGATGCAGATCTGTCCGGCGCCGATCTGCTTTCCGCCCAGCAGCTGCGTGACCGCATGCGCAATGTCCGCAGTGTCGTCGATGAAGACCGGGCTGCAATGATTCGATATCTCTTCATAACCTTTCCCAACTATTCGCTCTTTCTTGCTCCAAGCTCAAGATTTACGGCGAAGATTGCGTGATTTTTTCATGTTTTTTTAAGCGAAATCTTGTCAAGCGAGCTCACTTCTTGCCTCCCAACTCCAGAGTCACTGGAGTCAGGTGCTTAGCCGCAGCTGCCATGATGATCTTAGCAACTACAGTCGAGCCAGTGTAGAAGATGTGGTCGAAACTGAAAAAAATTCTCACAATTTATTTCTCACAATCTTGCTTTGCGCCACTGAAGATACTACACGAGGTCCTAAGATCGTTTCCCTTATCTCACCGTTCCTTGAGCAGATCGGTAGTCTCGGCGACGCCTCCATTGACCACGGCGAAGAAGTTCTGAAAGGCCGAGTTTACAAAAAAAAAGTTCATTTCGAGTTTCGAAAACATCTTACCGGTTCGAAGTACTTAGGAGCCAGTTTCTCCCACAGCGCAGCGATTGCGGGGGCCATCTCGGACGGCTTGAAGACGACCGTGTTGCCGGCGGCGATAGCGTACCTGAACGGCTTGTAAAAAATAAAGTTGCGACCACAATCAAGGCGATTTTACCGTCGTCTTGAGACGGCAACGCCCGGTATGGCCGGGTACTACGGAACGGCTTGTATTTTAGGTGCTCTGATAACTTGTTTTGAAACCTTCCTTGAAATTCCGATCTCTAGACTGATGTCGATCTATGAATGGGTTACAATCGTAATGCTCACATGTTGGAAGTGAGGGAGGCGATTGGTCCATTCCAGGGAGCGATGTTCAGCACGACTCCCAGTGATTCCTTCACGAGGTAGAGTGAATCGCCATTCTCGGCCGAGAGTGGAGGCGTGAGGGGAAGCTGGAATGCAGTCTCGCTTAGTCTGGGTGAGAAACAACTGCACTGATCAGGTACAGAATATTATCCATAGTGGAGACTACGGATGCTACATAGGGATTGCAAGGCGATTAGTCTGCTTTAGTGTAGTCACAGATCGGAAGGCGTGCGGCTACAAGTCTGTCGAACCTTCACAGGCTTGCTCCACTCCTCGAGATTGTTGATCTGGTCGTCGACGCGATTGAACGTCAGCGCCTTCTCCATCTGAGCGTATTTGAGTCCCTGCAAAGATGTCGTTGAAAAGGGTTCACAAGATGCATAATCATGCTTCATCCACTGTTATCTAGCGAAAAAGTTGTTTGTAATGCTGTTGCTAAGAACGCGGTTAATACGTACCCTTCCCAGATCCTTCTGATACGCCACTCCAATCGCCTCGATGTTCTCCTCGACCATCCTCTTCAGAGTCTGCAGTCGCTCCTTTCTCTTCTCGACGGGGCGCGTGGCTCCAGTCTTGAAGAAAACGCGCTGGGCTTCGACGATCTACCAATGGAAAAGTTCGTTAAAAAAAGGAGTATTGCAATATTTTTTGTTTTTTAAAAGTTGCTTAGAAGTGCAAATACAGAAAGGAAGTAGCTCGCCTTAGCGTACTTGGTGCTCATGTTTGCGGAAGAGAGAGTGGGTTGCAGAGAGTAGATTCTAGCGAGAGAATCAACTGATAGCATGAGCGGCTCCCCTCACTCTTTATAGTCTCACCGCACTGTGAGTTTGTCACTTCGAGAACCGGATCGGTGGCGAAAGCTGGAAAAGATAAAAATAAGACGCAGAGTAACAAACTGCGGTGCGGTGCGGTGTGGCTATAGTGTCGCCAATACACGTTGGAATTTGATTGTGTGTGCTCTGTGGAATATTCTGCTAAAATGAGCTAAAATGTGCTGCCTTCACAACTTGTGGCCATCCGCTCTGCTACTTCTTACAAATACTGCAGACAATGGCCACTGTAAATACATATGCGAGCGATGTTTGAAGCAACAATCGTGAATCGTAGTATGTTTTGTGCAGTCTCATTTATTTACCGGTTGCATGAGGCTACCGTGGGACAAAGTTTCGATCTCTTATATAATAATCAGAGTTTACTGTTATTCTCGCCCATAATGGAGCTCATGAGGATCGTTCACAATTCCGGTAACGCTTCTCTCAAAGTCTTTTGTTTACTGTCGCATTCAGCCTGCGGTCTGTGCGTCTTTCTCAATGTTCTGCTCATCTTCCTAATCCTCAGGAAGACACCACGCGAATTGAAGTAAAATACACATAAAAAGTCTGTATTTTGGCCCAGCCCTTCTCAGTTGAGCATTCTATCCCATCATTTATTACCCGTACAGAAGCAGAGAAGGACGGGTCAAAAGTCCAGAAGCTCCAAGAATATTAATAACCTGGACCTGGCCAGATCGTACTCCACGCTCTTGCTCGTCGAATCGGCCATAAACACGTCCACTGCCTGCTTGTCGCTTCTCGTTTTCTATCGGTATGCTGCGCAGTTCTCCGCTTAAAGCTAGACACAATGGCGCAATTGCACACTGCTACGATGATGCATCCAAAATGCAGGGTATCAACGCTGTTATGTGGTGTTAAAAACATGGAAAATGGAAAAGCGCTTGAATTTTTCTCTGTTTTCAAGATTTCAGCACATAATCATTGCAGGCTGATGACCACGAAGGAGTACATGATGGGAGCGATTGCCGGACCGTGCGCGCAAATCCGATCGGCCCACTTCTGCTTCAGCCTCTTCTCCGTAATGATGTGCGGGCACTCAAATCACTGCGTCATTCTGGCTGTTTCGTCGCGATACAGGTGACTTGACACCTTCTGAAGCGGAACGACGAACATTTTTGTAGGTATCACCAGATCCGCTACTCTTCAGTAAAAACCAAGTATTTACTGCTCGTCCTTTTCATCGCCATGACACCGGGGTTCTTCATTTTCGTGAGCATTAGCAAATTGTGCGAAAGGAAAGAACGATTTGCAGACCGGTCTTGCCAACTCTGAGCTGCTGGAGGGTCAGGAATTGAGCGATGTATTTCACGCAACCTATCCTAATTACAACGCGACAGCGCTTGGAGAGATCATGATTGGTAACGTTTCACCCTCTCTGCCCATGCAATAGCCGAATTTCGAACTAGAAATAGGACTAAGGCGTATGAAAAAATGCTGTCCTGATTATGGAGAATACGTCTGATACTTTCATCACGGTAACCATATTTTCCTTCGCAGTCAAGTACCCAACTACTCGAGACAATTCAGCCTTGAAATTCGTGCCTGTCGTCACTCTCGCATCGATGTGGGTTCGAGTGGTGTTCATTCCGACGTACGCAGTAGTGATTATCTCGGTTGTGCAGATTAACAGACTTTTATCGGCCCTTCATTTCACCGAACGCGACCGCGCACTACAACGACAAGTCGTTCGAGTGAGGGAAATTACACAACCAACATTTGACATGTATCCTGAAATCAGGCGATGAGCCTGCTGGACGTACATAAAGAGCGATTTGGTACACTTTGATAGAGTGACAAGAAGCTTTTAGAGTCTAACGGTTCAGTCGGCCTTCCCGCTAACGTACGCTTCCGCCTCACTCGTGTACATTCTGCGAAAACGCGGGTGGACCGAGGACTCACTCGAGTTGCAATTTCTGGCGCTAACTGTGAGTCGTTCTACCCAGAATTCAATGAATGATGTATTCTTACAGTTGGCCGTGTTGAATATCACGTTTTCGGCTGCGTCGACGATATTCTTTATCAAACCCTACCGAATGTATGTGCTTGTGATATTGAGACCCGAAATGCCGGATACTCGCAAAGATGACAGAATTTTCAGGGCCGTGATTTCGGTATTTGCTCCGAATTATGGCAAGCAGACCGTTGTTTCCTTCGTTTCTGGGCACACTTCTCGAGTGCAATGAAGTACTGTATCGATAAAGCATGATCAAAAGGCTTTGAAACTATGGGTAATGGAAAAAAAAGTTTCTAAGAATCTTCATGAGTGAATGTTGTCTTATTCGAAAACTCCATGAGGGAATGTTGTCTTATTCGAAAGCTTCGTGAAAACAATACTGCGATTTTCTCTCAGTTGAGATCATGAGAAAAGTTGTAGGCGTCGGAAAATGATCTACGCACTCCATGTTTTCTTATTTTACTTTTGTTTTTGCTGTATCCAGTTTATACATGGGTGCCACTACTACACGCTAAACGGGAGAACCAGCGAGATTTGACAATTATCGTCGCGTGGCAAACATTTGTGCGTGAAAATACCTACGAATAACTTACTATGAAAAGAATCGGCAACTATTATCAGCAATGAAGATGATAACAGGGAAAATAAGCACAGTGAGAAACCCTTTCAAATACTCCTTTGATCAACTGCGACACAATCGTCTCGCACTTCCTATCCATTCTCATACGCACCTTTAGGGACAGCATTTCATGTTCCAAAGCAGTCAAGAATCGCTGTCTCTCCACTATAAATAAAAAAAATAACTCCTCGCAATAACTCATAAAATAAGATAAAATAACTCTCAAAATAACTCTTCGTGCTTCGTTTTTTTTTCATTTTTTGCTCCTTTTTCTGCTCCTCAGATAGCATCTGCGCTGTTTCGTCAGCAGTCACCTGATTCTCTCAAGAAATATTCATAACGCTACGTTCGGATGGTCGAAGTCGCTGCATTTTGAATACAGGAAGTGAGTTGGCACGTCGGCAAGAGAGGAGGTGATAGGTACATGGAAGTCCCTGCAACTAAACCAGTGCTTTCAGCGTACTCAAACTTGCGTTTCCCAGAATACTTGAAATGCAGAAAGCAGAAAGAGCGCCGAAAAGCCTTCTGTGAAATGCCCATTTGCGCCGACTTCGCTAATATCTTTGGAACAACTTCTCCGTACCTCAGTTAACACTCACTTCCAGTAAACGAAAAGAAGCGTACCACAAAAACCGAGCATTCTGCCTGCATACATTGAACATAGAACTGAATGCAGAAAACATGATAAAAGATCTTGTTCTCTTCGACAGCTTCTCAGGTTAGAAATATTGGCAGATCAATATCAATTGAAATAATAAAATAACTGCTCACGACAAAGCGCAGGTGTTATCTGAGGTGCAACAAAGTTGTTGCACAGATATTTGTGCATTCGGCGTACACAAACGGGCGTTTCATAGAACACTCAAAATGCAGAAAGCAGAAAGATCGTTGAAAAGCCTTCCGTGAACCGCCCATTTGCGGCGACTTCGCTAATATCCTTGGAACAACTTCTCCGTACCCCAGTTAACACGTGCGCTCTTTCGATTTGTCTTGTCAAACTTAGATCTAGAATACGAAATGGAGACAACTTCACTTCCGCCCGGACCTCCTGAACCGGCTATTGTGTCTCCATACATGCTAGCGCCTGCATTAATTGTACTAGTACTCGGATTTTCTGGGAATGTCCGATTCGTTATTCTCAACTGGAAAGAGCACAATGTTCACAGTAAGTTCGATTTTTTAAAAATTGATCGAGTTTCAGACCTGAAGAATTTGCAATGATCTTTTAGAACGGGTACTGTCATTTCTGGTATTCTTTCACATTCTACTCATCTTGATCACAGCAATTGATTATGTGAGGTGCGTGCACAGCAATGTTCGAGCTATCGTATTCATGAGATTCTACAGATACTTGATTGGGATTCGGCTAACTCGATCGGCGTGTCTGCGATTCGTTGGGGCAATTTATGCTTCTCTTTCTGTGGGGCAATCACTCATCTATTCACTAATGGGAATTGAACTGGTCATAATGATCGTACAACCGCTATGGTGAGTCTACTTTTTTTTGAAGTTCTGCATTCGATGCGCGCGTGTTCAATAAATGAGTTATAAGAACGCTTTCTGAATTTCCCATTGATTGCCCCTTCATCCCTCCTTAGCTCTGATGTCTTTAGCTCACAAAAATCAAAAGAGGGAAAGTAGGAAATTTTTTCGGTCAAAGGAAACATCACCAAATTAAAATATTTCGCTCTCTAGGTTTTCCCGCTTGAAAGTGTGGTGGTTCCATGTTCCCGTCTACATCTTGCTGCTTGCCCATGGAGTGCCGGTGTACGGATCTTGGGTCTCACCAGCGGATTATCCCATTAATTTATGCTACGCCTCAACATCAATCGCGCCAGAGTGGAGAATCTACGGAGTAACGGTATGATTCTATCATTGCTCATGTTTCCTATTTTGACTTTTCAGTTCAATTTCGTCACTAGTGTCGCAACAACGGTGGAATACTTGCTCCTCCTGGTTCTTATTCTGAGGAAAAGTGAGAACTTCTCGATTTACGATGCTTACTAGTTGTCTCCAGAATCCGTACTCAAAGATGACTTCATGAAGAAGGCTCTGATCAATTATTTTTTCCTTGCAATAATCCACACTTTCACTTGGTAGAGCGGAACGGAGTTTTACTCGAATACAGTACCTTTTTTTAGGTTCACAGCAACCGTGTTCCTTATGCTGAGTGTGTACTTCAAATATAAAATGACGTTTGACATGCCAACCGCATTGGTGAGGGTTCACCATGATTTGTGTCAAAAAGAGTCATTTTTTTTTATTTCCAGGTATTTCCATACATTCTAACCTACAGTCAGACGCACTATGTTTATTTTTTCACTAGTTCTCAGAATCGTCGCAGTTTCCGAAAGCACGGTTTGTCAATTACACTTTTGTTCGGAAGACCTTTTTTAAAGTTTCTAATTCATTTTCAGGACCAATTGCATTGTTTCGTACCATCGATGGGTCGCGACTTCAAGTACAACCTTCGAATACTATGAGCTCCACCCAACGAAATTCTTTAGCTCGAATATAATGTATTTCGAAAGAGAGAATTTCAATAAATCATGAATTAATAACGGCGAACATCAGGAAATCCAACAATATGCATCTTTAAAGGCTTCCAGAACATCATCAAAAATTACGAGACGAATAAGGATCACGAGCTAGCAAATGAGTTTACATAAAAAAACTGGAAGAATAGATGAGTTATCGCGTGAATTAGTGCGAGAAGTGATGTCATCATTTATCGTCCATTCCCAGCAATTTCCTGAACATAGTTTGTGATCATGCTTTTGCGCGCTTCTTCGACTGTACTTCCTGAACTATTACAACAATCAAAACTTTCCTTACCAATTGCGCTCGCTGATCACGTGGATCGGAGTCGGCGCCTCAAAGCCGTTGAAGCTACTGGAGGCAGACGTTGTGTATGCACCCATGCCCTGTTTTTATTGGTGAGAGGCATTGTAGATCACGGGAATAAGAATTTGCAAAATATTCACAACACCTCGTAAATAACCCAATCTCCCGCATCCATTGCTGGCCACATCGTGTTAGTCTGTAAAACATACATCTCAAAAATAATTCACATTTCTCCAACGGCATCAACAGTCTCAAAAAAGCGTTCCACTTCAACCATTATCACCTCAATCTTGTCTCCCGAATCCAACGTCGGTCCCCAGATGGTGGACAGATAGCGCTTGCGGTTTCGATTCTGAACACGAAAGTTGCGAATCAAACCATCGTCTTGCTTTCGCACTACAACTACATACGTCAACGGCCGCAGATTGCTCGGTACTTCTCTGCTTCCTCGGAACTACAATCCATTTCCGACTAAGCAATCTCATTTCAGGAAAGCGTGAAACTCAATCTTCAGCAGAAATAGAGAGAAGTACCGAAAACTATGGGTAGGAAGTGGAAAGCAACACACACACACACACACACACACACACACACACACACTCTATTAGGTTGACTAATAAAATCGGTGACGAAGTTTGCGAGATTAGAAGACCAGGTTTTCCGATCTCTAACCATGAGTGGCTGCCCGGGAGGACACGCAATGTTGAACAGGACGTTGTTGAAGCTTCCGTACGCACCGTCGTTGATGTAGTAGTGCATGTGGCCTGTGTCTGCAATGCGGTTATCGAACCACTATTTTCTGGCTGTGACACACGGAATTACTCCAATCTAGCGTGCAAATAGACTTACCGTTCTCGGTCTGTTCGAACTTGGTAGCTATGACGTTTGCCACAATCGTACAAGGATTAGCGGCGAAGAATCTGATGCGAAATGTGAAAATACGGTGTCTTTGCGGGAGAAATACCTTCCCGGCTCAGCAATAATCCGAACGCTGGGATCGGGAAAAAATTCGGCAGTAGCAGAACGGATCGTTGATGCAATCTTTAATACGAGGCTTAGTTAAGTTCGATTTCTTTCCCTTTTGCTAATCATCACTGGATTTACAAAAAAGTAAAAAAATACTAGTTTTATCATAATATGACCTTCTCGACCTTCTCGATACCTTCTCGAACGATGTTTCAAGGGCGCCTCCTGGGAAACCGCCTCCAATGTCGACGATTTCCATCTCGTGGCCTAGCTGCTCCCCGATATCGAATAGATCCCTGTATTTTGGTGTTTATTGGTTTTGTGGTTGGAAACATCATAAAATCGATAAAACAGATGGGAATTCATTTGAGAGTTGATGAACATGCGTACCTTGCATGCTGCAGAGCAGTTCGGTATACCGACGGATCGTTGCAGCCCGATCCGAGATGGAAACTGAAATTCAATGTGATTCTAAAGAGAGATAAGTAATTCGAAGAAATCATCTCATTATTCAGAAGATGGGATTCACAGATTTGAGTCATGATACGGAATTCTTCTTCGCAGTGTCTCACCTGACTCCAACGATGTTGACGCCTAACTTGGCTGCGTGGTGAAGAATTCGGGGCGCCGACTGGAACGACAGACTTATCCATTGCTTCTAAGTTGAAGTTTATCAAAGCTGATGATCAAGATATTATACATACTTTGACTGGATCAGCGCCGTATTTGCCAATCAGCGGATCATCAGCTGTTAAATCGGTAATGGCAAAGCGTAGGATCAGTCTGCAACTTTCAATTCTCCATTACCAAGCCTTCTAAGCCGTCCATGTCTCACTCTGGGCACTTGTGAAACGCAATCATCTTTTCCAACTCCTCAACGCAGTCGAAGGTCATCTTATTCACCCCCTGAAAGAACCAACTTCTCAAACCAGCCATCTCATGCTTTTTGATAAGACTGCCTATGAGTCGCAATGAGATTGAGATAATCACCGACCTTGGATTCAGCGTAGGAAATGAACGCCCTCGACTTGCACGGGTTCGCGAATATTATGCGATCAGCAGCCACACCCATCTTCAGGACCTTGAATAATTATAATCAGCCACGATTTCTTTCTCCAAGGATAGCAGACGCACCATATCAATCTCTGCTCTCGAAGCGCAATCGAAGTTGGCGCCTAGCGCAGCCAAGCATCGTAGGATCGTCTCGTCGGGATTGCACTTGACCGCGTAGAATGGCTGAAGATAGACATTACAAAAGAAAATATACAGGAGCAAAAAAACGGAGAAATATCCTATTCTGCACGAGTTAGATAAACTTTTGAGTGAGTAGGTGAGATGAAATACTTGGATCTGAGGCAGCTCTGTCGTCCACAGTTTGAAGCGCTCACAGAGCACATCCAAATTGGTTATAATGAATGCAGCGTCGTCGCCCTGTAGAGCGTGCCATTGTTTTATGAAAATTTCGTAATTCTCATCCCAACGCGAACCTGTTCTGTCTTGGCATCGGCGATTAATCTTGCCAACCGCAGAACGTTCGCAGATTTCTCCGTCACGTTAACCTGCGCATTCGGTTGCAAAATTTCAAACTGCGCCAAACGGCACTAACCTTCGTTTCACCGATGAGCTCCTTGCGAAGGAACATAATCAGAAGAGAAAATCAAGATGAGATGAGTATTACAGACAGAATGTTCACCAGCACGCAATATGCGACAATGAGTTGTTATGCCGTTCGTTCGCATACTATACGATAAACGACACGTGCTTATCTCATTCGCAATCTAATCTGCCCATCATCTCTAGAAAACCGTTACGCAGGTGTTGTCTACGAATGCAAGGAATGCTTTTTCATTTATGTCTTCATTAGACGCTCCATCGTTAGTGATCGCATTGTGTCCAATTTCTATAAGTATAATCTGTGGAATATAAGAAAGTCGTGAATTCTGCGTGATGAGTAAACATTGTGTTCTCATCAACAATCTCCTCCTATCTAACGACCATCTCGAGAACATTGATGTGGCAACTACTACAGTGGTCGCCAAAAACAGCGATCAAACTGAACGAAACAGTTATAATATCAACGTGTTTATGTTCAACGACGAAATTGTTCGTTAGTGGTCAAACAATGAATATTCTTGATCAATGTTATTGCGGAATCGAACAACTGTCTGCAAATATTCAGGAAGGCGCGACTTGAGGCGATGTTCGTGACGATGACGATGTGCTCGTGAGAGCGAGGACACCCACCGGCAGGATCGAATGACGGTGAGTGAAAAGGAAGCACGTCAGTACCTGAAGCGCGTTAACAAGCTTCACGATGGTCATACCTCGAAAAGCTTTGCTCTAAACACTGGAGTGGTCGCAATTAGGGCGATGGAATGTGCCGTGCAGTGAAACGACATCACCACAATGGCAACATCGAACGGATCCGCCTCTGTAGGCGCAGTTATTGACTTTTGGGTACTTATCCTTTTTGTGAGACTATCCATGAGAAAACGCAATGACTGTGCAGGGTCCCCCGGATTTTTATGTCATACTCACCCCAGGCGGTCATTTGCTTTTCGTTGCGCAACTCGGGCATTTGTACGATGAGCGCAGCGGCAAGGGGAACAACGATAAACATAACAGGGATAATTGCCTGCAAACGTGATTTTATTCGTCACATGAGCTACAAAAGAGCACTCGAAAATTGAGAAAAAAATTTAAAAAGTTAAATGTATTTAATTTAACTATTCCAACCTGAATTATCAAGGATATCGTCAAAGAACGATGCAATTCTCGCGCTTTCGCACTGATTTGCTTGAGTTCTCGTATGAGATGGAACGTGTGAATAACAATCTGCATTTCTTTCCGTCATTTGAGTTTTTTGACTCCCATACTGGACAAAAAAAAGAGTAAATCTTCGTAAAACTTGCCGTAATTATAAAAATACATAGGAAAATGCCGTTGGATTCGAGGACGGCATTGTATACACTGTTCAAGTGAAAGCACTCAATGCGTCTGACCACATCAGGGTCCCATGCGGCGGAAAGATACTGAACGAAACACTATATGAGACGAATCGCGATAGAATCACCCATTTTCCAGACCCCTTGGCAATATGCCAAAAGTTGTTCCCACAGGTCCCCAAAATGCACTATGAATAGCCTGAAGGATGCTCTTTTCAAATCTGATTTGGAAATATTTTAAGAGACTGGCTCGGTAAGAATCGAAGATTTTCACCTACTCCCCGGACACGCTCCTACCGATTTGAGATCCGCCGGCCCATACTCTAGCGTTAGGAAGGCCTTAGCCCTACAATGCCCATCGCGCCCCTTATTCGGGCTTTTCTCCGTTACGGAAGGAGAAAAGTGAAAATATGAGTGAAATGGTTGAAAAATCATAAAAAGTAAAAGTGGAGAGATAGACTCAGTTATTCTTCAGCATCACGTTAGAGGCGCCCAGAGACACCCAGGCAACAGTACAGATTCAGTACTGCTCTACTCCGGCATTTTTTTCTGTTCTCAATTTTTCGTTTTTTGAATAAAGTTGCTAGTTTATGAAGAGACGGACAGGGGTAGACTAGGTGCACATTGTAGCCCACGGATAGAGGTTTGTGAAAATCAACTAACTGGAGTCGACCGGCTTTTCAAGTTCGAGATATCTTTACACAATGATGCGGAACTGAGATTTGGATTTTGATTAAATTACAGTTCCGTTATCCCTTTTGAGAGCTTGGAGCAAAGCACCTCTAGTATAGTGTTCCTACACCATATTGTAAATATAGATCACCATAGGAGGCGATTCCGCCGCCATGAGTTTTTCGGACCATGACCCGGGGTTCATGGTCTCGGACTGACCCACCACCATGAACCCGGGGTCATGGTTCAAAATTGAGGTCGAAAGTCATGATGGAGGAACTTCATGTGTTATACACCAATGTGTAGTACAGTGCCCCAGTAATACACAGTACCAAGTGATACCGTATTTTGGGATACGTGGAATCATGTATTGACTTTTTAAAGAAAACTCTAAATAATCCAGTTTGTGATTGTCATATTACAGTATCGCATGGTACCGTGTACTACTGGGGCACTGTAATACACATTGGTGTATAACACATGAATTTTCTCCATCATGACTTTCGACCTCAATTTTGAACCATGACCCCGGGTTCATGGTGGTGGACCACTCCGAGACCATGAACATGGTCCGAAAAACTCATGGTGGCGGAATCGCCTCCTATGGTGATCAATATTTACAATATGGTGTAGTAACAGTATACTAGTGGTGCTTTGCTCCAAGATCTCAAAAGAGATAGCGGAACTGTAATTTAATCAAAATCCAAATCTCAGTTCCGCATCATTGTGTAAAGATATCTCGAACTTGAAAAGCCGGTCGACTCCAGTTAGTTGATTTTCACAAACCTCTATCAGTGGGCTACAATGTGCACCTAGTCTACCCCTGTCCGTCTCTTCATAAACTAGCAACTTTATTCAAAAAAAACGAAAAAATGAGAACAGAAACAAATGCCGGAATGGAGCAGTACTGAATCTGTGCTGTTGCCTGGGTGTCTCTGGGCACCTCTAACGTGATGCTGAAGAATAACTGAGTCTATCTCTCCACTTTTACTTTTTATGATTTTTCAACCATTTCACTCATATTTTCACTTTTCTTCTTCCGTAACGGAGAAAAGCCCGAATAAGGGGCGCGATGGGCATTGTAGGGCTAAGGCCTTCCTAACGCTAGAGTATGGGCTGGCGGATCTCAAATCGGTAGGAGCGTGTCCTGGGGAAACTCGAGTTTTACCGATCCGGTCTCTTAAAAAAATTTCATTCCTGAGTTGCAGCCGGTCAAAGGCTGTCACTTCTTTGATTTTTCACAAAACTCGCGTCACTAGAAAAATCGTAAGTCCGTTCAAAGTAAAGATTTTTGATCGTTCTCGACGGCAATAGAAAGAGGAAGCCTCGAGCAACATTTTAAAAATTATAAACTCATTCCTGGTCCTTGCGCTGGTTCGGAGCTGTTGGGCGTCGGTCAAGATGGTGGAAAACAGCCAATACCGATTTGGCGTACAAGTGACCATCAGTTTTTGGAAGTACCCATATGTGCCTAAAAAAATGCCAAAAAGCTAAGGAATCGGCCACGGTAACTTTTTTAGGCGTTGACTTTAGTGTTCTGAGCCAGGAATGAGATTGTGAAACAAGTACTTTAACCGCTCCATTTCAACTCAAATGAACTCAAATTTATCGAAAGTTGCTCAAAACAACAATTAGAAGTCTTTGGGGACATATTACAGGGGTTCCAGAGGGTCAAAAATGGCATTCTAACTCATGGTGAGTCGTATGTTCATCAGTGTCTGAATTGGCACACCAAAAGCGTTCCCTCTGTCAAATGATTGCCGATATGATGCATTTTTATAGAAAACTCAAAAATCGACCATAGGGACCCAGTTGACGAAATTCCCGGACTTCGCGTTGACTGCATTGCCTGTAGTGCGTAGACTTAAGACATGTTCTCGGAAACCAAGTGTTTCGCTTCGCTTCGAATTCAATTGAGGCTAAATTTATCGAAAACAACCAAAAGCAATGGTTAAATGCATTTGGAGGGATATTTGAGGGGTTTCCGATGGTCAACAATCAGATTCCATCTCATAGTGACTCATTCGTTCATGAGTGTCTGAATTGGCATATCAAAAGCGCTCGCTCTGCCAAATGATCGCCGTAGGGATGGAATTTCATGTAAAACTCGTAAATCGACCGTAGCTCATGATATCGAATCGGCTCAGTCGAGGTCTTGGTCTTCAAACTCGATCGAATTTCAATCGAGTCGATCGAGTCGAACTGACTCAGACCCCGGCTCGAGAGTTCACTCTCATTGTCGACAACTCGTCTCGAGCTCTCCACTTTTCGAGCTACCCGACATTCATCGAGTCGGAGTTGATGATTCGGGTCAATCGAAGCCTCGACTTTCAAACTGAATGATGAATGTCTTGTAGCTCGAAAAGTCCAGAGCTCGAGACGAGTTGTCGAAAATGAGAGTGAACTCTCGAGCCGGGGTCTGAGTCAGTTCGACTCGATCGAATTGATTGAAATTCGATCGAGTTTGAAGACCAAGACCTCGACTGAGCCGATTCGATATCATGAGCTACGGTCGATTTACGAGTTTTACATGAAATTCCATCCCTACGGCGATCATTTGGCAGAGCGAGCGCTTTTGATATGCCAATTCGGCTCTGTGGTAATAACTGGTGCCCATGGAAATAACTGGTGCCCATAGAAATAACTGGTGCCCAAGAAAATAACTGGTGCCCATGGAAATAACTGGTGCTCATGAAATAACTGGTGCCCATGGAAATAACTGGTGCCCAAGAGACCTGTGCTTAGATCCCCATGAAGTTTCGTCATTCTTGCCTATGTTGCCTGGTAGGGTTGCAGAAACGGGATCGGGATTCCCGCAAGAGACTCGCTTCCCTGACCTATCCCGCTTTCAATCCCGCGCGAGACTCGCGATATGCAAATGGCGTGCGGGAATCCCGCATCTTTGCGGGATTGATGCGGGATTGGGGAGGAAGGAGAAGGAGAGGGGCGAGGGGAACGCAATAGTGCCTTGCGCCGCAGGCCACCATCCCGTTGGTTTTTGTCGTACCGCATCCAGATTGAAATACGGTCATATTTGGATTCTGCCCTACATTTCGTCTGAACAAACCAACGCGATTCAAGTAACGGAGAATTAGCCTCCTCTCGATTTAGGTAGTTTTGGACAGAAAAAAGCTCACATTTCATACAAAATCAAGTGCCACTCAGTGAATTCTGCTCGAAATGGTCCATAATTTGGGTCGAGTACTCCCCACGCTCCCTCTCGCAAATTGCACATTAGCGAAAAATCCGGCAAAAGCCGTTCCTCAGGCGGGAATCGAACCCTTCAAAGTCAATAGTGGCGCGCGGGTTGAGACAATCCCGCATCAATCCCGCAAAGATGCGGGATTCCCGCAAGCCATTTGCATATCGCGAGTCTCGCGCGGGATTGAAAGCGGGATAGGTCAGGGAAGCGAATCTCTTGCGGGAATCCCGATTACGATCCCGATACGGCAACCATATTGCCTGGTGATCATGAAATATTGAATAATTACATGTATACCGGCCAGAAATCGTACCCAACTCGCTGGAATAGCATTAGTGAGAATAAATCAAGTGCTCAGAAGAATGAAAATTAATCAATTGTTATTGTATTGGCATGCATGAAAACGATGATCAGGCTAGTGACATCAAAACTCCGCTAGCAGCAGTAAGGCTTTTGGCGTGCTTTTTTTTTCAAATTCATGATGCGAGATAAGAATAGAAATTTTTTGAACTCCATATTTATGTGGAATATGGTGTCTGTTAAATTTATTAGAACTGCTACAAATTGGTACAGCATGGGTTCACCAAATTGGTAAAAGCACATGGGCCCACCAAATTGTCATGGGTTCACCAAATGGGTCCACCAATATTTATTGGGACCCCAAATGTTCATGGGTCCTCCAAATTGGTAAAAGCCATTTCATGATTGCCAGCAACATAGGCAAGAAAGACGAAACTCCATGTGGATCTAAGCACAGGTCTCTTGGGCACCAGTTATTTCTATGGGCACCAGTTATTTCCATGGGCACCAGCTATTTCATGGGCACCAGTTATTTCTATGAGCACCAGTTATTTCCATGGGCACCAGTTATTTCCATGGGCACCAGTTATTACCACAGAACCGCCAATTCAGACTCTCATGAACGAATGAGTCACTATGAGATGGAATCTGATTGTTGACCATCGGAAACCCCTCAAATATCCCTCCAAATGCATTTAACCATTGCTTTTGGTTGTTTTCGATAAATTTAGCCTCAATTGAATTCGAAACGAAGCGAAACACTTGGTTTCCGAGAACATGTCTTAAGTCTACGCACTACAGGCAATGCAGTCAACGCGAAGTCCGGGAATTTCGTCAACTGGGTCCCTATGGTCGATTTTTGAGTTTGGAATGAAAATCTAACCTTAAGAAAATAATTTGACAGAGGGAACCCTTTCGATATGCCAATTCAGACGCTCATGAACTAATGAGTCACTGTGAGCTGGAATCTGATTTTTGACCCTTGGAAACCCCTCAAATGACCCTCCAAATGCGTTTAACCATTGCTTATGGTCGTTTTCGATGAATGTTACCTCAATGGAATTCAAAACGAAGCGAAACACTTGGTTTCCGAGAACGTTTCTCAGGTCTTCGCACTACAGGCAATGCAGTCAACGCAAAGTCCGGGGATTTGGCCAAATGGGTCCCCACGGTCAATTTTCGAGTTTTCTATAAAAATGCATCATATCGGCAATCATTTGACAGAGGGAACGCTTTTGGTGTGCCAATTCAGACACTGATGAACATACGACTCACCATGAGTTAGAATGCCATTTTTGACCCTCTGGAACCCCTGTAATATGTCCCCAAAGACTAGTAATTGTTGTTTTGAGCAACTTTCGATAAATTTGAGTTCATTTGAGATGAAATGGAGCGGTTAAAGTACTTGTTTCACAATCTCATTTCTGGCTCAGAACACTAACGTCAACGCCTAAAAAAGTTACCGTTTCCGATTCCTTAGCTTTTTGGCATTTTTTTAGGCACATATGGGTACTTCCAAAAACTGATGGTCACTTGTGCGCCAAATCGGTATTGGCTGTTTTCCACCATCTTGACCGACGCCCAACCGCTCCGAACCAGCGCAAGGACCAGGAATGAGTTTATAATTTTTAAAATGTTGCTCGAGGCTTCCTCTTTCCATTGCCGTCGAGAACGATCAAAAATCTTTACTTTGAACGGACTTACGATTTTTCTAGTGACGCGAGTTTTGTGAAAATCACAGAAGCGACCGCCTTTGACCAGCTGCAACTCAGGAATGAAATTTTTTAAAAATATTTCCAAATCGGATTTGAAAAGAGCATCCTTCGGGCTATTCATAGTGCATTTTGGGGACCTGTGGGAACAACTTTTGGCATCTTGCCAAGGGGTGGAAATGAAGTGATGCGCCTATTGCCTATCATAAATCTCCAGGGACTTACATTTTCGTCGGCTTCTTGCTTGATTGACGTGCATGCGCTCTGCATTAGCATAATCAACGTTTGCTTTTCGCTTGAACTCACGTAAAACAGGGGACCGACGCCCAAAAACGAATTAAGAAGGAGCACCAGAAAAAAGATTCGAGGTTTCAGAGAGAACTTGAAATGCGATCCAACTGGTGCGAGCATCTGACATTTCATTTCAAAAAAAAATTTTGTAAGACGTGCTGGTTTTCATGCTTGAAAACGCTGAAATGTTAATCTGACAGAATCGACTCTTCCGAGCTATGATCTTGTATCCTTTAAAATCTTATCCTTTGAAAAGTTTTTTATCTAGTTTTTCCTTGGCACTGTTTGACCCTTCTACTGTAGCATATTTGACGACAAACCTGATGTCGATGGAGGAATAAAGCCACGTATAAGACGAGTCCCAACGCACACAATGATTGTAGAATAGCCTAAAAATGACGTTTTTGTTCACTCTTTCAAAAGACGTGCTTTTTACAGATATTTTTTTCAAAATTTGACTAGTAATAATGGTGCTAGAGCAAACACTTTTCGCTACAATCTGTTCAGGACAATAGACCGTGAATTTTATCGGAATATTTTATAGATCTCACCGCCAACGTCGACATTGCCATCGGCAGTGCAATGATTGGCGCGCGTCGATACATGCACATGAGGGGAAAGAGGAAGGCGGGGTCGGCCACCCATTGCAAGATAACGTCCAGCGTCATCCAGGAGCACTAAATTTACGATCGCTGTTAATCAATAACTCAAAGTGATTCATGACTTTCTTATGCTACTTACTGTGTGCATTATTTTTCAGGCAAACTCAAGAAAGGATTGACATGAGTGAAAAAATCAAATTAGCTGACCAGAGAAAGCACAAGCATGACGCTGTACGCGCGTGAGACCGCTTTCGAGCTCATCACAACGAAGGTGCTCAACGTTGTGACCGAAATGGAAACGCACTGCAAAAGCAGGAATTTGGTCTGCAAGAAAAGGTAAAGTTGCGACCACAATCATGGCGATTTTACTGTCGTCTTACATCGACAGAAGGGGTACATCGATAAGGCCGTGTAGACCTACGTATCAGTTTGCATGGACGAGTTGGAATCTCACAGATCACAAGATCAGTGACCCTACTACGAAGAACAATCTAGCTTTCGTGTCTGTCTCCTTTTCTTGGACGACTCCTATCGTATAATCTTTGCCCTGGACGAAATGATGATCAAACCAGAACGTACAGTCATGGTGTGGCGGACGATCTTGAACGCGTCGTGCGTGCTCTTTGGATCGACGCACCATCCCCAGCTCTCGATGACCCGGCAGGGAACGAGAGGTGTGGTGGACGGAATGGACATGATGCGCCGCCGGAAAGATCCGCTTGCGAGATGAAAGGCAAAAAGGCGAGCTTTGAAAAGGATTTAGAGGCAGACCGAGTGTTGAGAGGCGTATTTTCAGTGAAGCAGCAGCTGAAATCAAACATCTCTCACGGAATTTCATTTCCTTCTCGCTGAAAATGGAAGTTGAGATGGATGTCAGAAGACATCTGCCTTGTTTTACGAAGCGGAGCGTGATGTGACCGAGTAATATGAAGTAAAAGTAGAATATCGGCTTTTACGGTAGCTCTGTGAAAGGATATGAGAGGTCTACCCTAAGCACAAGAGATCCTCAGAAACTGAAAAAAAATATTCGGTATAACGCAGCATTCGGTCGGTTCTCATCCGACGGTGCTTATTCTACACAGTTCGTCTTGCAAAATTGTTGCACAACGAATACATTACAAAAGCTCAGAGTAAGCTGCTTACAAGCAGAGTATCTGCTTCTTTCTCATTAATAGCGACAAATAGACGACGCAAAATTGTCGCGACAAAACTCAGGAATTGATCAGTAACAAAAATATCGGATTGTGTCGGGATATCTTTCTCGATTGCCACTGGTCACCGTTATATTTCTTTCGTCGTAAGCGGACACATTCCGCATAGTGGAGGTAATGAGGATTATTCACAATTCAGGTAAGAGTACTCAGTTAGAGTAGAAAGTAGACAAAATCATTCTGAGCTTGCTTGTTGTGCGTTCTGCTGAATGCTATGCTTCTTTATCTAATCAGAAGAAAGACACCGCGCGAATTAAAGTGAACTTCATTCCTCTAGCTTGAAATAACGCTAATTTTAGGTCCTACTCCATCCTCATGATCATTGAAGCAGCCATGAACATAATGACATCGTTCTGTTCATTTCTTGTATTTTATCGGTAACGTTTCCATGTTTTCTTCGGATTCGGGCACACTTGCACATTCTCTGACATCTCGTGACCATGCATTAATTAAATCAATTTCACTGCCTCTGTATTGTCAGGGAATGAGCAGGAGGGCCCGGAAAGAAGATACGATAGTTCTTTCAGAATGATGACTACAAGCGAATTCATGCTTGGGACTGTGAGTGATCCGTGTGCATACACTGAATCCGAACGTATCTGCTTTTCCCTCTGGTCATTATCATTATTTGGTCATTCTAACTATTGCGTATTCCTTGTATTTTCATTTCGATACAGGTATTTTTCCAAGATCCGAGTAGCTTTTCAGAAGCGAATGTGTAGGTATCACCAGCTTCGGTATACTACTCCACCCACGAAATATCTAGTCAATTCACTGATAATAGCAATGATTCCGCAAGTGTTCATTTTCGTTAGTGCTAACAATGAAAATAGATCTACATTGTGTAGTTCCAGACTTTCCTTGCAAGTACCAAGTTCATGGAGCATGAAAAACTAGTGGAAGTAATTCGCACAATCTATCCGAATTACGACACGAACAACAAAGAAGAGCTCATGATCGGTAACACTAGAAAATTCGAATAAATTCTAATTTTTCAATACTTAGGCGCTGTGTTTGCGCCAGAAAATACAATAGGATCCATGTGGGTCAGAATCATATTCGTTCCTACGTACATCATAGTTCTTGTGTCGATAGTACAGATCAATCGTCTGTTATCGGCACTAAAAATGAGCGAGCAAAGCCGCGCCCTGCACAGGCAAGTAGTCAAGGTTAGGGTGAATGTGGACATCTCTTTCTAAAAGAGCGTTGCAGAGCCTGAGTGTTCAATCTGGGTTCCCGCTTATGTATGCGTCTGGATTAGTTGTTTACATATTGCGCAAACGAGGATGGATAGAGGATCGTTCCCTTGCAACCGGCTTTCTGCCGATGACCGTAAATACTTTCGTATACTCAAAAGATTCAATTTTCGTACAGCTTGCCATGTTCAATATCACATTTTCTGCCTGCTCGACAATTGTCTTCATATTACCGTACAGAAGGCGAGCTACAATTGTTTATTGACGATTTCAGCTATTCGAGAAACGCTGTAGATACAAGGGTTTTATTCTATAATGGCTCATTCTGATCTAAGAATGAAAACGTGTTGTGGCAAAACCGAATATGTAATATGGCTTTCAGGGCTGTAGTTGCGTTGTTTTCTTCAAGTCATAAATCCAACAAAGTTGTCTCTATCGGTTCTGGAGCGAATGATACTTCCCGTCTATCATGATCGAATTCTTGGATAAAATCATTTAAAAATAAATTTTCCGAAATATTGCTTCAGACATCAACAATAACTATGTATTTCTGGATATCTAAGTAATAACGAACGAAAATTATAATGCGCTCCCCGCGTAGTTCGCGAGAACAAAGCCATCTTTGATCCCCTTTTCATATCGCCTTTCGTATTCGTCTCGAATTCTGATTGTACTCGGCTCATTTACTTCTGCCCACATAACTCGAGCACATATTTGACACCTACAATCTCGAGTGCATATTTAATACCGACAATCTCAAAATTGGTCAAGACTATCCTAATAATGAAGCCAGCTCTGTAATGTTAGTATGTGGCCTCATTTGAATAGAAGGATGTCCGGGAAGTGTTGAATTTCTACCGAAACTCAATGAACATTCCTAATAAACGAACACCATACTCTCATAGAAAAAAGAGGAAAAGCAGACATGAAATTCAATCGTTAGAAGAATCCTGCAGTCCGGCGATGCGAGTTCACTGTAGACTAACGCTGCTGAGTTCGCACATCAGTCTCAGCACGATCTCGTCTCTGTGAAACACTATTTCGAATGTCCAAATCGAAGTTCGAATGGGAACGGCACGTCATTCTGCTTTTTTTGCATATCGAAAACATTAGGAGGTATTTAGCAATATATACCTGTACGACGGCGCGACAATCTGCACAGCCAGCGGCAGGCCGAGAGCGTCCTGAATTGCAATTTCGAACTTCCTCAGAATGTGCACAGTTACACCTGGCAGTCCTCTTTGATCGCCCGTTCGAGCATTCCTTTCGGATTGTAGAGCTCCATGGATTTCAGGTCAGCAGAAGTTACTTGACCGAACTGAGAAGGGTTCCGAGATTATCAAATAATAGTTGTGGTTCGGCAAAGGAATGGGAGCTTGTCATGCTGGCGGTGATGGGACGTTTAGGAATTTCGGAATCTCGAAAAAATTGTTTCAAAAAGTTCTGAAACGTACACCTAACATAGCTCCAACAATATTTTCGAGGGTTCCTAAACACGAGTTCCTAAACGTCCCATCACTATACCGGAACGACTCCTGCTGGGACGTCCAGCGCGTTCCACATCGTGTTCAGAATACCGTTCCAGAGCACGGATAGGAGAGAATCCGAGGGGAACTCGTGGGTGGTGGCGGGGGAGTACTGAAGTGTTCGATCATTTCGAAGTTATTTTGAGTGACACAGGAAACTGACAGTTGGTGGGCACAGCAGTGCAACAATTCCCTGTTCTTTCATCATCATAAATAAGCGCTTTCTGCATCCGTAGATGCGATCGATGCCGCGCTGGACGTCTGAATTATGGTGATAAGGGGAAAAACGATAGAAAACGTACCAATCGCTGTGCAAGGCATCGCTTCAAACAGCTCAGCAAACCGCTTCTCTCCACGCCAACGGCACTTCAGTGCGAGTAGCTTCTGGATAGGATTTGATCAGAAGATGAAGAATCCAATTCGAGTATACCTTCCGCCATCTCGGCATCCATCCAAACTGCCGAATCGCGTCTTGCATTGGTGTAAGATCTTCCTAAGAAAAGTGCAACATCGATAGGGCAGAAACGGTTTTTCTTGAGAAGTATATCAGTTCCATTCCATTCCATTCCTTGTTAGTCGTCGCGAGCGGTTCCCTCTCTATTTCTCTCTGATGGAAAGCGGTTCCCCCTAATACCCCTCGTCTCTGCCAACGACTCATCAAGAGGAATCCCCATCCAAGCCGGAGTGGTCACCGTGTGATGGGTATGACCTGCTAAGATGTTTGGTCCCTCGGATTCTGGGCTCGATGATT
>LS520527.1:400194-410214 GCA_900490845.1 Pristionchus japonicus
CGAAAGGCTCGTGAGGCTGAGAGCTTTTCGAAAAAGTTGCGATGGAGCCACGAAGTGGCGGAATCGCAACTTTTGCGAATCGCTCTCAGCCTCACGAGCCTTTTGCAAGGGAGGATGCAGGCTTGCAATTCAAGCGAATCTATGGTAACCATGACACACTCCTCGGCGTACAACGTAGCAACCGTAGGTTGCTAGTTTGCATCTTCAACGTTTCCAGAATTCGACAATTTTGGAGACGAGGAACAGGTCCCAATCTTGACATATCTTCAAAGCTGAATCCATTTTCAGTGGGCGATGATAATGAATTTCTTCTTTCGTTTTCGGCCATTCGAGGCAACTTACCGTGCGGATAAAGCATTTCCGGATCGACTAGATTGGTTTGTCATCCGGGTTGCACTTTTTATTGCAAAACGGCCTTCTCTTGAAGCCAGAACATTCTCAGAGACTGCGAAATCAACTGATTGGTGGATATTATGATTTGTTCCAGCACGATGGGCGGCTACACAACGTACATCTCGCGTGAGATCGTCGATGGCTTTCTTACGGATTGCCCGAACGTCGCGAGTACCGCAGATGTGAACCGGTATTTTCTTGCACATATTTGAGCATTTGATTCTTCTACGTATCCGAGGGCTTAGTCTGAAAGCATCCTTGCACGTACACAAACAAAGTCGCATTGTTTGCGTTGACTGCATCTTATCTGCCTAATATCTGCACCTTATCTGCCTAATTCCGGAAGAATGAGTTTCCCTGAATTCTAATACGAAATTGCCAAGCACAGGGTTGGTGGTGGGGAATGGATGGAGGTACTCTTCCGGAGAACTAGGCTAATACCACATAATGCGGATCCCTCTCAGGTTGATGCTGCGCATGTTCGAGGAGACTTTCGTCTCGCATCGAGTTCTAATAGCACGTCTCAAACCTCGACATGAGGAGTTCCTGGCGATCATCGGAATCATGTTCTGGACTCTGGGTACGGTAGCTGCTGCTGCTGACTAATCGAGAACTGATTACATTTTCAGAAGGTGATACCGTCAGCGAAGCCGCAATCAAACTTAGCGAGAAATATCGAGCAACGATCATGAGGGAACTGCACGTTTACTATAGGTAACCTTTTTCTTGTAGATGGTCCTGAACACGATTCATGTACATTCAGGGAAGAGCTGCGCATGAACGACTATGCTGCACGATTAGGCGAACTTCTGACTCTTGTGCAGATTTTCGAAGTAAGTTATACTTATAAGACTCCCACAAAAAAAATGAAGAAGAGATCATTTATTGATTATTCACCAATCACAAAAGTTTAAAAATGAACAATTTTTTTGCAGAAAAGCGAGGACACGAAAGAGTTCTTCGAGTTACTGCGACTCATGGGCGTCTTTACGGACGACACTTTCTCATACAAGCTTATCAAGCAATAAGTGTCATCAAGCAATACTTTTATCATCCTCGAACTTCACAATAAATCGCTTTTCCCCGTAGATGTTTTGTTATCTATAGTCCTCAGAGAGAGAGTATTGCTTTCAAAATCATAGTTCGAATTCAATCAACATGTTATGCCTTGATGCCTTGCTCGTTTCGAGCTGGGAGTACTGTGCTATTCGGTCGAAGATCGTTATTTACAGTAGTCCTATGTAATTGCCATTGAGAAAACGCTCCATCTTTAGACAATCGGAAATATGAACTTCTGTCTTTATTTCTATCTGATTTTCTAAGTTACAGTTACCACGAAGGAGGATGAGACAACTGAGGTGGTCGTTGTCTTTGTTTTCTTGAACAGACTCCATCGAGTGTGGAAAACGTCGATAATGAGTCTGAAACATATTCCATTCTCTGTTCCGAAAGCGTATTCGAAGTTACCCATCCACACCATGCGCTACATGCCACACAAAAGTTGTTGTGAGAAATTTAGCTGAAAAAAAAACGTTTGTGAGCGGTCATTAAAGCTAACTCTAACTGAAGTCGTCCGTCAGTTTTGGAGTAATGCCTGCGAAACAGATAAAGCAAACTAGTAGAGGAAGGCTTTGGCTGAATGCCTGGAATGCCAAATTCCAGCCTCTCCGAATCGAAAAAAAGAATCTAACCTGCTTGAACAATCGAACCTCCACTGCTTTGCTTTTCGCGCTTGTCGAAATAGCATTTTGAAGCTCGCTCTGAAAGACACATCCTTAGAGAAGAAACTTCATTACAAACCTTGGAGTGATACAATCTAAGATGCATCAATGTACAAATATCAATGATAAGCAGCGAAGCTAATTCAATAGTATTCGAAAGGTTCACATTGTAGCTGAGAATATAGAGAAAATCATCAGAAAGGTTAGATGGATCACTGACTCTTCGAAGAACTTTCCTGCACTTGATTGAGAAAATGTCCACTGCATGGAGCTTCGGTCGAAACGGAACCAAACATCGTTCACTGAATGAAACTGTCATGTGCTTCGAACAGAGAAGGTTCATTCTCGTAATCAACTGCCAAACATTGGCAACATCTGAAAACTGAGCAAGTGACGATTCGAACGAACCAAGGAGGAGCGGCGAGCATTGCACGACTGTTGCCAGCACAACAACCCAGACTGCCATCGATGTTCTTCTCACATTCACAAATTTCTTCCACTTAAACGGGAAGGCAATGGCAACAAGGCGATTCATGGAGATGAGAAGATGATATCGAATGCCGACGATCCAGAGTGTTAAACTGATCTGACCGAAACAATTACGGTTACGAAAACCTCTGACTTCCTCAGGGTTCTACCATTCCAACGACTCTACTAGAACGCGATCCCGTATTGAACATTTGCCAATCGGGAAGTGAGTACCTTCAAAGTTGTCATGACTTTAAAAATTAGATAATACAAACCAAGCTGAGTTCACTAGAAGTAGAGCACTGTTGTTGGCGGCGAGGAATGCACAAAGTCTGCCGAAACTGAAATACGCCGGAATTCGTTGAACGAAACAGGCGGGAACGAACGAGGTGTGAAGATCCACGAGTTTCGTAATTGTTAGAACAGCGACCGCGTTGGTTACGAAGCCAAATGCAGACGCCTAAAATGGTCGTTTCTCTTTTCGATTGTTAGAAGCAGAAACTTCTCACCAAATGCACAATGGTCGTAGCGAGCGCGATGCCGTCTCTGTCCATCGCAATTAACGGTATGAGTGAATGAGAATTTGTTATGCATTTCAACTGATGAGAACGAGATTCCCCCAAGGGAGGATCGTGTAGTCATTGTATGCATAAGCCTTTCAATTAATGAGAACGAGAAGGCCCCCAGGGAGGATTTTGCCATCATTTGAGCAAGATCGAGTGTAGTTCCATGTTCGTTCGAGCTCGATCGTTCAAAAATCAAACAATAATCTTTTTTTTCAGAAGCGCGATTACTTCAAGCAGTGTTTCGAATTTTCGCGATTACTGAACGTCGCTACGGATGACACTCTTACCCAGATCATCAAGGAAGAATAACTGATTGCATTTCCATCAATTGTGAATCTGTGCCTCAGAAATAAAATAAGCACGAAAAGAGAGACCTTCCAGAACTCATCAGTGATGACTTCCGTGACTGGAGGAGTGATGGAGTGCTACTGCGGGCTCTAAAGTGCCACTCAATCATCTTGTGTAATGCTCAAGTCCCTCAGCTCTCTCACAAGTAACTGACGTTTGAGTGTTCTCTGATCACGATTTATCGAATTTTCAAGTATAATCATTCAATAGGAAAGCGCTACAGAATGAAAGATGGTTAGACCAGTGTCACCTAATTGAATGCAAATTGTCTAAATAGCTGTGCAAAATATTATTGGGATTTGGCTTATGCGTTGTCGTTTCTACAATCTTCACGGCTCTTCTTCACTGTCTCTTGAGGTAACGGTGGCACGTGATTCCGTTGTAGGTCATTCTCTGCAATGTTTCTGGTCTGCTTCACATCCTTGGACATAAAAATATTCGAATACTCCGTCTAAAACCTTGCTGAACACACAGAACTCATCAATTGCTGAATTTTCTCTAATTTCAACGCACGAAATTATCCCAGCACAGCTTAACTTACCATCACAAGCTCCTTGTTATCATCACTGATCGTATAGTAGTACGTCTCGGGCTTGAACTCGGGCGTGTCGAGTCTCTTGTGGTGCTCAGTGACCTCGCCGTTCTTGTAGTCGAACGTGATCTCAAAGGGCCGAATGAGTTATCACATTTTCTAACTGCGAGTGAGCATCAAAGATGGGTCTACTTCTACTGTTCTGCGTAGTGGTCAACACATTGGCACTATTTCGCCGTTCTTGTTGTCGAACGTGATCTGAGCAAGTGTCTTGCTTATCCAAAGAACTTCGGAGAAACAGCTTTTTCGGGCATATTCAGCCCAGTGCTTCTTTGAAATGTTGATAAATCTCTTCTTCCAGAGCAAGTAGGCTTTGTTAGTAGTCTAAGGCGCCCACACTGATTTGCAAGATAGCAGAGGTGTAGTGGCGCAGGTTCTACTTCTGCAGCACATGTTAGAGACTACACAAGGAGACCAATGTTATGCGATACTACTACATTTTACCCATCATACTCCTGATGGTGATCTTTTGAGGGCAAAAGATTATACGAACCTCATGCTGGGTCGAGTCGAGTCCCTCGGCGGTGAACTGTTTCTCACACACGTTTCGCCTACTACACCAATGATGCGAATGATTGAGAAATGTCCCAGTATCAAGACACCTCCTGTTTCCGCTATGCCCATAAACTGAGACGAACCTCATGCTGGGTCGAGTCGAGTCCCTCAGCAGTGAACTGCTCTCCCAGCTTGAACGTGTACTTGACGTCCTTCTTCGACGAGAGGTTCTCGTAGACGTATGTGCCGTCGGAAGGGCCCTTCGCGAAGACCTGAGAATGCCATCGTTATGAAGCTCGTTTCCCAACACACTTTCGAACATCTGAAAGGTTTTACTCGATATTTTCCATGAATATCGTGCAATTTGGAGCACTTCCTACGAATAAAGCGAAGAAGGTGCATTCATTGACACCTCCTCGCCACTGAAAGATTGTTCGGGATCCACAACAACGTTTTGGCAATACCTTGGTCACACTAGCCAGCTTGATGAGCTGTCGGGTGAAGAAGTTGACGCCCTTCTCGGACAGGAATTCATCAAAATTCTCGCTGCGATCGATGACGAAGCGACCGAAGAACTTGTCGGGAATGGAGTTGGCCGAGGCGGAAACCGCTGAAACTTATCTATTTCTGCTTAAAATGAGCGAAATGGTTAATGGTTCAGTAATTGTTGAAGCATGGATGAACTATTAAAGCATCATCTGAACATATGAAACTGATCAGAAGATAGCTTAGCATTAGAGGATAGTAGGGCTGATTAGAGGAATTCGCTCACCCAGGCAGAGCAGCGCAAATCCGATAGCAGCTCTCATCTCTCCTTCTCGCAAGTGATCGAGTCCAACCGACTGATTCCCTCCTCCCTTCCTCCTCCCAAGTCCTCCCCATTACACAAGGGTTCCGCTGCTCCTCTCGCCCATCCATCATTGTCAGCGGCCCAGCTTGCGTCTATGAATAGAGAGTTCGTTCAGTTTGAAAATGAGAACGAGGGAGATGAACTATTGGGCAAATAAATGCTGCTCCAAAGAAGAGCTACTGGAATTTATCGATTGAGCTCTTCGACTGACTGAAAATCCCAATGAAAACGATTTTTCTGACTCTCCTCATGCAGCACGCTTTATATCGGATAGTGTGCAAAGCGAAGAGTCGGGAAAGCTGATAGAAATGAACTAATCAGAAGGAGGAAGATGAACTGTTGGAATGAAACCATATGGTGATTGATTCCAGCAAGTGCTTCCTCGATATGCACCATTTGTTTGCCGATTGTGTCGAATTTGGAATGCTTTTGTCTTCGCTCAGTGCAGAAAAGTCAAAAAGAAGGAAGTGACAAAAGTTTTTTTTCATGTGTACATGAACATTTCTTGATTGAAAAGAGAAAACCACTGAAAAAATGTTAGTTCTTCCTTGTTTCCGATCCAGGGAACGAGAAAGAAATCCATATCCAAGCATTGCTTTCGGTAGAAAGTAAGAACATTTTCGCCCGGTTCCAATTAATATTTTGATTGTTTCCACGAACGGCGCTAAATGTCTTCCTTGTTGCCGTTCCGCAGAGCACGTGGTTCCTCAATAAAGCGTTGTTATTCTGTTTTCCAGTTACTCGCGCATGTGCTTATTCTGTGCTCTTCTCTACACAAATTGTGCACAATCATCCGAAGGACGAGGAGAAGAGGGAGAGGAGGAAAGGAGAAATGAGGGGAAAAGAAAGAGAGACAAGCGAGAGACGCGGGTACACAGGGCGCACACATCACGCCCTCTCATTGCTGGTTCTCCCTATTCTCCCATTCCCTCTCCCTCGCAAACCCCCGCCCGCACGTCGTTTGATCGGTAGAATTTGTGTGCGGATTTGCAAGTAAACCTCTTCCAATCACGCAACAACCTTGTGCGCAATGCCGCCGCTTGGGAGCACCAAGAAATCGGTCAGTTTTTCATCAAATTTGTTTACTATTGATAAATGTTGATTCGAAAGTGATTTCTTGCAGAATCGCGACTGTCTCGTGTGCGGCTCGCTCACGAGCACTGCCCATATGGGAATCGACGTGTGCCGAGCGTGCACCGTGTTCTATCGGTAGGTCCACAAACTCGTTCCTAATGGATAACCTGACCCGATCAATTACAATCAGCTCTGGCATAAGTCAGTTTCGTTGCTGAATCGGTGAACTTTTGGCATGCGCATGTGCTCAATATGTGCGCTTTCTCTGTTTGCGCTCTGACTACACTGTGACTAGGGCCAAACGCGCAAGCAAAGTGTGGGAAGTGTAAGTGATCTATGCGTCCTCTTCAATCATGGGGATTCCATGTGAGATTGAAGAACAGTCCTGCGGCTCGGCTAAGACTGCTCTGAGTGCGCGCAAGGTGCAGATTGAGCCTCTACGAGAATAGCATGAGCCAATAGCAGAGAAGTGCCCAATTCGGTCCGATTTCAGGCGCTCGCAAGGCAAGAAACCGTACGTCTGTCGGTCAAGCACGAATAGATGCTCGCCCGGCAAGGGACTGAACTGCAAAAGATGCCGACTCTACCATCTCGAGTTGATCATCAAACAGTCCGTAGCAGTTGAAAGGGTGAGCCATCTTTCCTCAATTTCGAAACAACAAGTTCACAACACCATGCGCATTTCACAACTGAGACCAGATTTCCTTGTATTGTGCAAGTTCTTTTTAGACGACCGGAGAAGAGAGACAGCTTTCTCTGCTTTCGAAACCACAGCAATAAATCTTGCGAAAATTTCGCTTCACTACAAAGTCAAGATTTCCTCTTGTTGTGTAAGCACTTCGTTGACCGCTAGGTCAAGTGAGACTGCCACTTTTCTTTGCTATCGAAACCAAACACAAACACAACTGACAACGAGACTCAATTTGGTGTTTTTTGCGCAAGCTGTTTACCGACCGATCAACTGAGAGAGATATTAAAGTGTACTTGATCAGAGACGATGTTGATCTTGAGTGATGATGATCTTTGTAGGCGCCTTGCGCAAACTCGCCTACCTCGCCTATCCGAGCGATCTCTAATGAGAAGGCGGTCGAAATCAGCTCGGTTGAATCACTGATGAACCACATGCAGCCGAGTACCAGGTATTTCGAACCTGTTTAACATTGAAATCGGTCGGCAAAGGTTAGGCAAATGTATCCCCGCACTCAAGGCAATTGCGCCCTGTGGGAAATCGTTTGGTATGCTGGCAAAGTGAAAGAAGTGTGCGAGATTTCGTCTCTGCAATAAGCAAAATAGCAAAGTGTGGAATCTCTAGTCGGCCTTTCGAGCCACATCTCTTGCACAATCTCGAGGTGAAACGAGTGCGTACGGTAGTCATCATGAAATCTGAGCGTAAACAACACTAGAGATGGAAGAATACGGTGCATCTTACAGCAGCAGCTCGCCGAGCTCTGTCATAACCACGGCTGATGATGCCCGGCCGCGACCGCTCCTCAGCAGAGTAAGAGCAGCGTATGAGTGAGTAATTATCCTTCTGTTGGGCCTTCTCAATTCCTACAAGCCTCTCCCTGAATTTTGCAATCGGAGCGGTGAAAGGAGTCCCTGGGAGGGTAACAATAAAATCAGCAATGTCAGGAAATGTGTTTCGCTAGACTTATGGGTGAGCTGTTCTCTCGCAAGGATGCGCCTTCGCCTATTCGAATTACGTCGAAGAATCATGTGAGTTTTCAACTAGTTTCATGTTTCCCTAATGATCATCTTCCTCATGAATGATTTTTAAAGCTCTCTTGATCTTTGATCATGATCCAAGATCAGAACGAAAGATCATGAATGATCCTCATCTTCATCAATTCATCAGCATGAAATGATTTCAGCCAGTCTTCCCAGCGACCTTTGCCTCCATGAATCACGCCAACCGCCTGCTCATCACGTGCATAATGGAGTTCGGAACGTGCAGTTTCCCAGAGTTTGAGCAGCTTTCGGATGAGGATAAGGTGATTAGCATAACAGTTTGGCTCTTCTGGAGTTCCGTGTTTCAGTCATCCAAAAATAGATGAATTGCCTAACGCAGGGTTAGCGCAAGTGCCAACATTTTTGCATAATCGGATGCCCCGTGTCAGTGAATCATTTGTGCCATTTCAGTACTCGATCGCGGTCAAATTCTTCTACACGTTCCGCATGTTCGACAATTCGTATCGAGCGTCGAAAAAGTTCCCGGACGAAAAGAATCGGTTCGTGCTTTTTTGTAGTCGAGCTCCACACGAAATTGCACGACTTTCATCTTTCTGCAATGAAGATGTTTCGCTTTTAGTAATTGGAGAAGTAGTTTTGCGATCATCTCTTGCTGATGAGGAAACAATGCCAAAAATAGATAGAGAAACAATACGAAATAAGAACTAAAACGAGGTTACCGGTAGGAAGAGATAGAAAAGCTGCGAGGGAAAGACTAAATAGAGTTCCTTGCAGAATCTTCGGGAGCTACACGCTCTGGCTGTCGGGCGATGTGGTCGAGCACTTCTTCGATGATTGCGAAGCCGAAACTGGAGTTGAGGAGGCGAAGAAGTGAGGAATAGACTTTCAGACAGAACTAGTGCAGTAGATCCTTAGTCAAGCTCCCAAGCTCATCATTTTGAGTTTTCTCTACTGAGATGGACGTTCTAGTTCGTTTTGAGGGTTTTGAGATTTCCTAAAAAAATCAAGTTAGTTGTTCTTAGTACACCAACGAATTAACTCGTTTTCCGAATTCTGTCCCTCAACTGCAATGAGAAGCCGTCGATCGGTCGAGCAATCATAGAGCGAGTCAATCCCGATGAGGAGGAATTCCTGGCAGTGACTACGCTGATGTTCTGGGCAACAAGTGAGTGTGTGCTTACTCTTATCACGGTTTTTTTTGTGAGAGTTAGGGAAATGAGCCCTCTATGCCGCCAGATAGAGTCATAGAGCGAGTCAAATAGAGCATAGTACCGATTGACGAGGCAACCCCTATGAGTAGGAATTTCTGTCAGTGACTAAGTTGATGTTCTGGGCGACAAGTGAGTCTTAGTTTACAATTTTCAACAATGTTGGTGTTTTTACTGTCCAAAGAACCGAGCTACGAAAATCAGGGCTGTGCGTGATCAACAAACTGGGTTGTTATTTCATGTTGAGGCTTGAATGAGCTTGATGATTGAGCTGATCAGGCAGTAAAGAAGGTAGAATGCGTTAGTGAGATAAGTAGCTAAGTAGATTGATATGCTAGTCTAGAAGAGCCTTTACTAAGAGAGTTAGGAGAGGTTGTACAGTACTCAGCCGATGAGTAAGGTACGAGGAGAACAAGAGCACAGGACTCAGCCGATGAATCAAGTGCTAATAAGTGAGCCAACTGTCAGCCGATGACAGATAGACTTCGTGAGTGAATAAGACCAAGATGTCAGCCGATGACATAGAGGAATCCCAATATATTATGCAAGGCAGGAGAATATGAGAGCAATACTTCATTCCATGGTTCAGTGTTGTGTGGTTGTGTGGAGAATGAGA
>LS520527.1:420941-432670 GCA_900490845.1 Pristionchus japonicus
CTTCGTGAGTGAATAAGACCAAGATGTCAGCCGATGACATAGAGGAATCCCAATATATTATGCAAGGCAGGAGAATATGAGAGCAATACTTCATTCCATGGTTCAGTGTTGTGTGGTTGTGTGGAGAATGAGAGAGGAGAACGCCAGCGAGAGGGGGGACAGGGGCGGGGCCAATGAGTCACCTAACCGTGCCAGCACATGAGCTTTGTTGTCATGATATGAAAACCTGCCAATTGTTCGAAAACCAGGAGTGCGAAATTTATACCCTTGCGAGATTTCTATCGGATTCCACAATCTTGACTCTGTGCGAAGGCTGTAGCCGGTGTTTACTTGCTTTCTACTACTGCGATTTTTGTTTGGGATCGTCGATTTCATCGATGGAAAGCTATCCGAAGAGCATAGCCTCACCCATAGGTTGCTGATTACTTAGGACAAACTGAACGCTGAATTGGCTTAGGGGTGGCACAGGCAGCCTTGCGTGAAGACGTCTAACATCTTTGCCTTTACCTATATTTGATAGGGCAATTAGGACCACGTTGAGGGCAGCTTATCTTAGTTCAACGCTTGAAACGAGGTGGATCGGATGGATTCCGCGATTCATTTACCGAATTTCCTCTTCCAGATGGTCTGGGATCAAGCGATGATCTGCTGAGGCTGAGTGAGAAGTATCGCAATCAGGTCTTCAGCGAACTCCACCTCTACTATAGGTACTGTTCACTACTATACGACTCATTTTTAACACTATCCGCACACTTCGAATGAAACCAAAATGTCAACTATTTGTTTTGATCTTGTTAGTGTCGAGAAAGTCATTTCATTAAAATTAGAAGTGACCAAGTTAGAATGAATTGATTTGTGCGAGTCAAAGCTGAGATATTTGTTGTAAATGAGCAAATCTTTAATTCTGCAGGGATGTCCTCCACCTTGACGACTACGCTGCGCGCCTTGGCGAGCTGTACATGTGCGTTCCCATGTTCGAGGTAATCAGAGGGTTTTGATAGATAATCAATAAGACTCGAAAAACTTGAATAACTGGTAAAGACCAGGCCATCCTGATCTAGGAGTGCGTCGGGAGATCGACTGGCGAGTTCAATTGCGTACCACGTGATTAAGGACTCTTTCCAGCGCTCAGAGGAGGTCAAACAGACGTTCGAGGTCTTCCGACTACTCGACATCTACAATGACAACTCGTTCACGTACATGCTCAACAAGTTTTGAAAATGCTGATGTTTCATTTCGTTGATAAACCCACATTCCAATTTGCTCGACAACAACAAATCACAAATCTAGACACATCCGTACTTCCCTCTCTCCCTGTGTATCTCTCTCATTCACTCAGAGCACGCCCCGCTCCAGTTTACGAATTGAAAGAGTTGAGTTTTGAAATCTCCATTCTGCTGCTATGCCACTGCCTGGAACAAGCAAGAAAACTGTAAGTTTCAATAACTGTTTTGCTTTATTCATTTGTGTTTGCGGCTCACAATCAGTAGGATTTAAGAGCCGCGCATGCTTAGTTTGCGAATCCCAAACGAGTACTGCTCACATGGGCATCGACGTGTGTCGTGCATGCACGATATTCTATCGGTAAGTAAAGATCGATTCCCCGATCCACGCATCCTTCATGTATCGATAAGGAGTGTAGTGTGACATATTCGCGACACATAAGTGTGTGCAATGTGTCTCACATATTCTCGCGGCTTGATAAGCGAACGTTACACGAAGATAGCACTGTTCATTGAGAATCTTCAGAAGATGGAAGGGAAGAACCTCATACGCTTGCATGAGCGCATCAGGCAGAGGTAGGCAGAAGAATCAACTAAGTTTCATGGTGCCAGCTAGGTCTCAATTGCATGAAATTTCGTTTGCATCATCTCAATCTTTCTTTGAGCAAATCGGGAGCAAAGAAACGAGTGAGTTGATCGGAGCAATTGCAAAAATTATGAAACAATGTCATACATCAGACAGTACACTCAGCATCTGAGCTCCTTGACTTGGGATCGAGAGTATCTCCAAGGTAACATAGTGGACGGATATAAATAATCATAAGCACTTTTGCAGTTCCTCCATCTTCCACAACGAACTGAGCTCGCTGCCGCTCTTCACTAGAGTGAAGCTTGCGTATGAGTGAGGTTCTAGCCTTTATCACAGGACTAATCACATATTTAGGAAAATGAGCCATGCTCGAGTGATTGGTGAATTATTCTCACGCAATGATCCACTACCACCGATGCAAACCAGTCTGGACAATCATGTTCTCGAAACATCATCCTTTCATCAGTTAACGCTGAATTTCAGCCAGTCTACCCAGCGACATATGCTACCATGAATCATTCGAATCGGATTCTTGTGTCCTGCATTCTGGAGTTTGGTAGCATGGAGCAAATCTCTTCACGATTGTTCTATTATTGTGTAGAATAATTCTGAAAACAGAGTTTCGCCTGTCTCTGACGAAGAAAAGGTAAGCATGATTAAAATTTTAATGGAAAATAAGCAAAAATGCAGTGGTCAATCGTAGTCAAGTTTTTCTACACCTTTCGCATGCTTGAGAACACTTACCGAGCAAGAAAATGGTTCCCAGGCAAGCCCAATCGGTTAGTAGACATATGAAATTTAAAAAAAAACCTGTTATTGAATCAGGATAGCATGGAGCAAATCTCTTCACGATTGTTCCATTATTGTGTAGAATAATTCTGAAACTAATCCATGCATGTTGGAGGTGCTTTGGAGGGTACACACTCTGGTTGTCAGAAGACATTGTCGAGAAATTCTTTGATGATTACGATAAAGACATTGGAGATATCGAGGAAGGAAAAATGTGAGAATATGGCAAAATTGATATTTGCATTTGCCTGCGTTGTATTATTGATGCTGTATGTCATCGGAATGCGATGAAATATTCAAAGATTACTAATGGCCTCTTGTCAAACTAAGCCCAGACATGGTCGAGAAATCATGGAAAAGTTGAAGCCAGACGAGCAAGAATTCTTCGCACTCATGCCTCTCCTGTTTTGTGCAACGAGTACGAACCGTTTTCTTAGGGCTCTGAAAAATCCAAGATGCTCAGATGGACTAATATAAAGCGTAATATACGAAATAACCACTAATATACGAAATAACCACAATCAGCGAGAAATATCAGAATCAAGTCTCGAGTGAGCTTCATCAGTACTATCGGTAAGGCGAAGGCGAGTTCAGGGACGACTGTCCTATTTCAGAGACACTCTCCATCTTGACGATTACGCCCAACGACTAGGAGAACTGTTCTCTTCACTTCCCATGTTTGAGGTTTGAAGCTATCCAACTGTGTGAACAGCGAATGTTATTCAGAGTCATGAGAAAATCAAGGAGGCGTTCGAAGTCTTACGGCTTCTGGACATTTTCTCCGATGATTCCTTCACTTATCAGCTCAACAAAACTTGATTCTGATCACAATATGAGAAACATTAGAACATAACAGTATTTGATAAACGAATAGCATCAATTTCTTGTTCACAACTTGAATAGAGCTTGACATTCGCACACATTTTGGTGCGCCGTTGGTATCGCAGTTACCTGTCTTCCCCATGCTCCCACCAATCCCTTGATTGTGGCTTCCCTTTACACTTTAGCATCCCTGTGTTGTTCTCTGCTCTACAAAGTGCATTCTGCGTGCGATACGATCTCTACGGATCACAAAGCCATGAAAACAAGGTCACTTTGCCTTCCAATCTCGCCAATTCACTTCCATTTCTGGGGATTTGCGAGCATTCAGCGATCTCTGATCCCTTCCGTGTCTTCCTAACCCCTTTTGGAACCATTTCGCGGCTTCTTAGCCACACATACTATCCTCTATTTGCCTCTCTATCTCTCTCCTCTCCCCTGTAATCTGCCCCTCTCCATCTTTCCTTCCTCCCTTCTCTTCCCAACCTTGTCTCTCTGCTCCCTATCTCTCTCTCTCCCCTCGCTACGTGGACTCTTTGCGCAGTGACCAAAACGCGCGCCGAGCGTCCATAGTTCAGCTCCACTTCCTCTCGCGAGTACAACTAACGAAGAAGTATGCCACGAATCGGAGGCGCAATCAAGGTTTGTTAGCAATAAAGGAAGCTCATGGTGACTTTTCTTGTGGCAAAACCATGGTAACCAGGAACTTCTCATCGATGACGACTTATCTGATTTTGTCATGTAGTTACTGAAAGAAAACCGATATCTTGTTCTCATCTCAGGATCGTCCTTGCCTGGTGTGCGGAAGCAAAACGAAGGGTGCACACATGGGTCTGGATGTCTGCCGAGCGTGTTCAGTCTTTTATAGGTAGGTCAACGAATTTACCTCGAATAATTTGGATCACAACATACCGAATTTCTGAATGATGGTATCTGAATTATCAGGCGGTCTCTAAATCGAGTGTACGCATGCCGTACGAACTCGAATGCCTGTCCTATCGGAGTTGACGGTACGTAGAACTATGCAAATGCAATTAGTTGACTTTTCTTGCAATTGAGTGTATTGACTAAGCTAGTTAGCTGATATATAAAATTCATGGAAGCAGAATCCACTCAAGTATCAAGAGAATACCACGTGCTCTTTCAAGGTATCAACTGCCGAAAGTGCCGATTCGAAAATATCGCCATGATCCTGACCGAATCTGGCGCTCTCCAGCAGGTTAGTTGTTCTCCTTTTCAAGCTATTATTGGGAGCTGTCAGGACAAAGCAAGCGATTCGGACGAATGTCAAGAGGCTGGACCCTCGTGTTCCGGTGAAGTAGAGAGCGCTGAGTTGCAGAGGTTTGATCTTTGCCTCTTTCCATACAGTTCTAAAGATATTTCTAGAGCTGATTCCGCTGAAATTTTGTTCATCAGCGAAAGTAACCCTCGCGCGGATCTATCTAGTAATTTGAAGAATACGGTTTGTTGACGATGCTGTGCTACTCGTGATAAGGTCGCTTATTTTGGGCGCCTGCTCCGATCGATGATCACATATCCGATGAGCAAATTGACATCGATACTATTGCGTACCACGAGCTACAGCATCCCATTCGGTAATTCATGGAATTGGATACAAACGTTCATAACCATTCTCAGCAAAGTCCGTTCCAGATGCAACGACAAAGCTTGCGCACTACCGCTCCTGAGCAGAGTGAAATCAGCATATGAGTAAGACAGCAATAGTAGATGAACCACGGTAGATGAAAATTCAGGAAATTGTGTTTCGGGCGTCTCATGGGAGAACAGTTTCTCCGCAAAGAACCTTCCTCGCCCCTGGACCTTTGCTCGTCTGACTATGTAAAAGGCTTTTTCAATCCTATCTTTTTCACTTCCCGTCTAGCGTTTCATTCGGATCGGTCAAAAGATTCAAATTCAAAGTCCCAATCTCTCAATTTCGCAGCCCATCTACCCAGCCACGTGCAAGACTATGGACCAGGCGAATCGGATACTGATGACATGCATCTTCGAGTTTGGAATGAGTGCATTTCCCGAATTCGCCCTATTGTCGGCGCACGAAAAGGTTCGTTTATTGTTCTTTTCTGAGGTCTTAGTTGATTTTAGTGGATGATCGGCACCAAATTCTTCTTCTCCTTTCGCATTCTCGATCAAGCGTATCGAGCAAGGAAGCGCTTAGCGGATACGCCAAACAGGTTTACATTATTTTACTAATTTAACAAATTCATTGAATACAGACGAAAGAAACAAGGAAAGAACAAGCCAAAATTTGCAGGCACTTTGCCGGGTACACACTGTACATAGCCGAAGACATTATCGACCACTTCTTTGACGGATTCGATTGTGAGAAGGGGCATTTGGACGAGGCGAGAAAGTGAGCTTTTGCGCGATGAACTTTCTTTAAAAAAGTCTCTGTTGTGGAATTGTGATAGGCAATCGAATTTGTGAAGCAAATCTTCTCTTCCGAGGAGATCCAGCAGAACAGCAATTTAGGGTGATGATCGACGTTTGTCGCACACGTCCGAGACGGGGTCGCTCTGCGCTTGACAAGATACCGTTTGATGAGAGGGAGTTTCACTCGCTGCTCACTCTGCTGTTCTGGGCTACAAGTGAGTGGTCCACTTGTTCAGTAGGATGAGTGAAACCAGAACCAGAACGGGATCACATTTTCGCTCTCGTTTCATGGATAGAAATCTTTCCAGACGGCTTGGAAGTGGGCGACGAAATCACTAGTATCAGTGACAGTTATTACCAGAAAATCTCAAGCGAGCTGAGCGAATACTATCGGTAAATCCATCCTAATCACTGTTGGGAATGCCCTGATTCAGGGACGTTGTCCATCTTGACGACTATGCTCAACGGCTAGGAGAAGTATGCTCGGCAGTTCCCCAGTTTGAGGTGAATCAATCTCAGGCGCTCTCATACTTTCCCTGGATAAAAAATGCATTGATTTTGATTGATTTCCTTAATGAAATGGTTTACCGCAGTGTTGGAGGGTAGGTACTGGAAGAGGATGGGAATACGTGGACCTGTCCGTGAAACTGCAGAAGAAACGAGTTTTCCAATATCCATGCCAACTCGTATGGATATGTTTCAGAATCATCAGAAGATCAGGGAAACGTTCGAAATGCTTCGACTTCTGGGCATTCTCTCTGATGACACATTCACGTATAAGCTGACTAAGCCTCATGAATGATCTTGGCATTTATTTGTAACTTAGTATTCTTACTCACACACGTCGGGTTGATGCTTGCGATCTCAATGTGATTCATTCCACTTTGTGCAATATATTTACGAAAAGTGATAAAAATATGTCCTTGATCTTTGATTAACCATTTCAACACACTATCGTTTGCTTACTCTCGCCACTTTCCTCTCTTCCATCACTCGCCACAAACGCACATACATCGCGCTCATTCGTTTCCCGTTTGCATTAAAGTTATTTTCTGCTCATCAAGCCTTCTAAGATGCCACGCCTCGGTATGACCAAGAAAACGGTAAATTGCTCATCTTTTCGTTCTGGATTCTTGTTTTATCAGTAAATTCTAGTGAAAATGTCTATTCAGTTCCGCGAATGCCTCGTCTGTGGAACGCTAACGAACACAGCCCACATGGGCATAGACGTCTGCAGGGCGTGCACGGTGTTCTATCGGTACGGCGAACTCATTTTCCTTCCAAGCAATCGATGGCCTTTCTCTCTAATCTCTGTAATGCATTGTGTAGTGTGGCTGGGATGCGCTCCGAATGTGCCACATTATTCTGCTTCCCGCTCGCTATCACATGAGGGCGCGTCGCATAAACAGATGACGCGCTTGGCGTATCAAGGAAATATTCATGAAGACTCAAGCTTGCTCTGGTTCATGTCAGGGGATCAAACGTGAAGAAAAAAGCGATTTGGCACTTCATAGAGACTTTCCCAGACTTTCCGCACAGAATATTCTTTCAATACCATTCTAATTTCCCCATCCCTATTTCAAACCAGAGCTGAGCAGGGCTAGATACTCAAGAAGTTCCGACAACTTAGCGTCTGAACCTACTGTCGTTCATTGCAGGAGATGGAATGGGAAGCGGAAGACGTACGCGTGCAGGTCGGGAACCAGTCGCTGCGCGGTGGGCAAAGGTGAGAGAATCTTGAGCTGTCAGTTGTAGATTCGTTCTGGAAGCACATTCAGTGAGATAATGCTTTTCATGTGTATTTGGGCAAAGATTTTTTTGAGGACTGAACTGCAAGAGATGCCGACTACATCATCTCCAGCAAGTACTCAAAGAATCCGTCGCGAATGGAAATGAAGACAGCAGAAGCAACGAAGTGGCCGACGTTTTGCAAGCGGTACATTAAATTACTTTGTGTTATTTCAACAAATGTGAAAATTTTAGACGGTTTCTGCTCCTGATGCTCAGGTAATCGCAGTGGAGCAACCACAACTCTTCGAAGCTGCTGAGTTTCATGAGTTGCCCAGCAATAAGTGAGCTGCGTGAATATAATCGCAACAAATTATTTCACTCAGCTCTCTCTCGAATCCTGCTGACTATCGCTATTACGAACAGAGTTCGATGCCGCTACTGGACCGAATCAAAATCGCCTACGAGTGAGAACGCAGATGTTCACCTGTTGATACATCCATGCATGCTCAGGAAACTATGCTTCGGCCGCCTCATGGGCGAACAATTCTCGCGCAAGGAGTACCCGTCGCCACGGCAGATTGCTTCAGCCGATTATGTAAATGTAATTACTTCATTTCCAAGAAACGCAGTCGCCTCAGCCCGTCTACCCCGCAACGTACGGCAGCATGAACCAAGCGAATCGCGTTCTGATGACTTGCATCCTGGACTTTGGCTCGTGTGCTTTCTCCGAGTTCGGCCAGTTGTCTGAGGATGAAAAGGCAAGTTTGCCGACTATCGAAAATGCGACTGAATGATCTCAGTGGACAATAGCGACCAAGTACTTCTACACGTTCCGAATGCTGGACAATTCTTATCGAGCAAGAAAACGATTCGCAGATGTACCGGACAGGTTCGCGCAAATTTTTAATCTTGTTTTGAATGGTTCCCAGGGACCGATTTGCATTACAGGAACTTTGGTGGCTACTCAATCTACTTGTCCGAGGACATTGTAGACCATTTCTTCGATGATTTCGACAGTGATAAGGGAAATTTGGCGGAAGCTAAGAAGTATATCCTTTTTCTCGATATTTTGGCAGCATTCAAGCAATATTTTGCAGGATTATGACGAACGTTTGTCGCACCAAGCCAAGAAGAGGCCGTGCGATACTTGAGAAGATGCACCCTGACGATCAGGAGTTTCGCGCTCTACTAGTTCTGTTGTTTTGGGCGACGAGTGAGGCATTTTTCAGCACTCACCCGGTTTTTTCGACCTGAAGGAGTTACTTTTAGACGGCATGGGAGTTCGTGATGAGATCTCGAAAATCAGTGATGAGTACCAACAACAAGTTTCACGAGAGCTGCACCAGTACTATCGGTGATCTGCTCAGATGACTCCTAAGGATGATCAAATATGCCTTAATTACAGTGATGTTCTTCATCTCGATGATTACGCTTCTCGGCTGGGAGAACTGTACTCGTCCCTGCCTATGTTTGAGGTAATAAGTGCTTCACTCAGCTGACGAATAATAAAATCAGTGAATTCAGGCTCACGATAAAATCAAGGAGACGTTCGAAGTATTCCGGCTGCTTGATATTTTCTCGGATGATTCATTCACCTACAAGCTCACTAAATCTTGAAAAAAAGCCTTTAGGTTTAGAAACCATTTATTGCATCATCAAATGTCATAAAGTTTTGCCGTATAGTTTCTACGCGCTAATGCGCGAAAGTATTCCAAGGCAACAGTTGAATCGTTCACGAATGTCATGGTTTGCTCTGAGTTTGATCCGGGATGCTCGTATGATCCAAGACAACTTTCTTTCGAATTCCACTGGAAACTCTAAATATATTTTCATCAACTGACTTTGACACTCACATCATCGTGCGAAGGTCGTTTCGAATGGAACTGCAGAAAACCAGCAGCAGATACGTAGGCATTGATGAGTACAGGGCAGTAACGATGCAAAGTTTGGTGTAAAACACGCGAAGGTCTACCTGAAACACATTTATCTCTCAATAGTCACACCGCCTGACACTCACCTCGAAATCGATGTGGAACACATAGTGGTAAGAGTAGAATACGACATAGGCAATCTGAAGCGTTATCAAAAGCAAAATCATGCTGAAAACCTCAGTTGAAATGACAGCAACTGCAATGAAGAGTAGCGAAGAAGCTTGATTGTTCTCTGTTCTGCCTCGAGTAGTGTGGAGTCCGCGATATCTCTGAATTCGATACCACATTATGGCCGTTGACATTACATGACAAATACCTTGAGGTATGATTGAAACACAATGTAGATAATGAGGTAAGCTAATACTGCGAAGGCAACACTGCTACTCATGAGCAGAAAGCTTCGAAACCAGAAGGACTTCAGTTGGCACGATAGATTACGAACAGGCTGGCATGATAGATTACGAACTTTCAACTGAGTGTTTTGCACCAAGGAATACAGTCTGTGTTCGGGGTATTCTTTCCAATGAGCCTCGTAGGACGCAGCTTCAATGCCGACAGCGAAACTGAATATGGATTGAACGGTGAACGCAATCGCCCGGTTGCTGCGATTCCATATCTGGAGCGTCACAACTTAGTGCCATTATGCTATCGAGACAACCTTTTTGTGATTCACCGGGAAAACAATAGCAGTAGCGCGATTCATACACAGATATGCATTAGAGAAGCCTTCCAGTGTTCTTGTGAAGAAAACGAAGAAGAGAAACAACTTAACGAGTAATTTGATAAAAATACAACATTCAGACTGAACTGGATGAAATATATCGTGAGAAGCATACAAGTGATGCATCCAACCAAGAGTCGGGAATACGGCAAATAAATAGTTGAAGAAAAACGATGAAATGTCACAAATAAGCGTCACCTTGACAAATGCAATGTAATTCTAATTTGATAATTTAACAGACCCGGTAAATAATGAAAAACGTCTTGTTTGAGTAGCTCTTCTCTCGAATTAGCACTATCAGAATGAGAACGCTGATTAGTACAGAAACCAAGCTGTAGATCAAAGTGGCAATAGTCCCGTAGTAGGTCCACGCAGAAGTGAAGTCGTCATCGTGCATATTGCAACATGCGCGAAGTGCCAGTCGGTAGTCAGATTCAATGGGTATAATGGAAACCCGACTGGATATTGTCCGTAAATAACAGCGGAGTCGCAGTAAGTGAGTGATTTATATCACCGCCAAGAAGTTAATGTGTTCGAGATACAAGTGTGGTAGACAACTCAATGATCATCGAGCGATATCCGCATGCGTAGAACTTTATCGTTTCACCTTTTGTTTTGAACTCACTCCATCGTTGTGAACACGCCATCGTATGCTTGCACTCTTTTCACTCATCCCTGTGTATCTTTCTCTCTTCCTCTCTTTTCGCGACTCTCTTTTCACAATCACTCACGTGAATTGCTCGCCCATTTCAAAGCTTCAACTATCGTCTTTTTTTCACACAACACGATGCCGCCTCTAGGGAGCACTAAGAAAACGGTCTGTTCCAACTCTCACTTTTTATTCACTTTGTTTTTACTTTCAGAACCGACCCTGTCTCGTGTGTGGGTCGAATACCAACACTGCGCACATGGGACTGGACGTGTGCCGAGCATGCAATGTCTTCTATCGGTAAGTACTGATATGTTCTGAGTGTTCTAGTCATAGCCGAGTAGACTGAAGTTACATACTCATTGCAAGATAGCAAATGTGTTGGCACGAAAAGGTACTGGAACGCTTCCGGCCCGTGCCGCAACCTTTGCCGTCTTAAAATGTCTTCTATCGGTGGATCAATCATTGCAACCAATCAATATTCCTTCCCATGTTGTTGAACTTTAGCTTTCCGTAGTCTTGGCACGATAGTGCCTCACTTGTGCTGTTTGTGAGCTCTCGCACTGTGTTTATTCACGCCGTATCAATCGCTATAGCGAGCCAGAGTGGAGAAAGCGCGCAGAGTACAAATTCGAATAGATTTCAAAATTACTAAGTGAACTACAATTAAAGGAGGGCTAATAGCAAATGACTAATCTGCCAACGCAGAACTGTAGCTATCATGAACCATATCAGAAATCCGAAAACCGCATGGTTGTATCTTTTGCCTGAACGATTTTATAGCGAGTTGGCAATGTGCCATGGACGCTTGAAAGGACAGGGGAGTGGCGGGAATTTGAATGTGAAAGCATCTCGATCATAATGTGAAATGAGAGGAGCAGCTCCA
>LS520527.1:450901-466027 GCA_900490845.1 Pristionchus japonicus
GATCCTGAGATACACTCTAACCAGGTCCAGAACCGGGGAATCCCTAAAAGCCGGCTGTGGGACTCGTTGACCGGATAGTTCGAATCCTTGTCCCCAGGGTATGTATCCACCATAATATGGTCGATTCCCATTAGGTTTGAAAAATCTAGTTCCGGATGGGGTTGTTTTTCATACATTCTCTGCTGATTCTTATGATAAAGACAACGCTAAAAGCCATGAGCAGAAAACCACGAAACCAGAACGCTTTTACTTCATCCGTTTCCTCATTCTTCAAAAAATGAAAGGATTGTCTGAAAACTTTGAGAGACTACCATCACGAATAGCCTAGCACCGTCGTATTCTCTCCAATAAACTTTCTGCCGCGCTGCATCGAAACCGAAGTAGAGGCTGACTACTACCATCACTATTGAACCAAGAATCCGATTAGCTCCATTCCACAACTAAATAATTATCCTCCATTGATCCCAACTCGAGCGATACCTTTTTGTGAAAAAGTGGAAGCACAATCGCGGTTGCTCGGTTCAAGCAGACAAACGCGTTCGCAAAGCCTTCCAAAGTTCTTGTGAAGAATATGGAGAAGAGTAGCAACTGTATGGGGTTTTTATTACAGTCGAACAAAAACGAAACTTGCAGGATGAAATGCATCGTGAGAGGAGAAGATATCATACATCCAGCCGGTAGCTGGTAAAACAGCAAATATTTGATTGAAAAAATAAGGATGAAATGTCACACAGAAGCGTAACCTCAAACTTTTGAATGTATTACACGTTTTTCACGTAAACTTACTCAATAGCATGTGAAGAATTCAGTCCAATACTTCTTCTCTCGTAAAAGAACCGTCAAAGTAAGTACAATCAATATAATCGATACTGAGCTATACAACAGTGTTATCAATGTCATATAGTAAGTCCAGAAAGACGTGAAATCTTCTCTAGCCATCACAGAAAGTGCCATCATACAAAATCAAGTTAGCTATAAATTGATGAATATCGTAGCTTTTATCGGCGAAATCAAGTCTGTAATGTGGTCGCAAATTGACTACGAATAACAACAAGATACTGAGAGTTCGAGAAGTCAAAATTGAATTCGAAAAACAATCTTGATATTTCATATTACGTTTTCATGTCACGAAGAAACAACGAGGGTGATTGAATTTTAAATTTATGAGAGTGTTGTCTGACTCCGGTAGAACCTGGAAACAGTGCTCATTATACAGTTCGAGCAAATACAAACAACTGCAATGGATTTCACGATTTTTCTTTTCCGAGAGGTGATCGTCGCTTCCCCACTACACATCCCGCACAACTTGCCACACATCCATCTTCTCGTCTCGCTTCTCTCACGTGCCTATCAATGTTTGTTTCACCCTCCTTACCAATCCTTCCTCTCCTCCTCTCCCCATCTCGACGACACAAAATAGTCACTAGTCAATAGTCCACAGCACCGGACAAATGCCCAGAACAAAATCCCTCAAGAAGGTAAGCTTCTTGGCAGCTGTTTCAATGCCTCTTCGATACACATTCGTTACACGCAACGCGGATTTCCTCGGGAATACGGGCTATTTGCAATGAGTCACCCCGGTCTCCCCCTGAGTCATTATGCTCGCGCTATCCTTCCTGAAAGCCGCGATCTCTCACTATTTCAGACCGTGAAATGTCTCGTGTGCTGTCTCACGACCGACAGCGCCAATCTAGGACTGGATGTGTGCCGAGCGTGCACCGTGTTCTATCGGTTAGTTCGACTCCAACTTTCCGTGAATTCTACTCAAAGTGTATGTGAACGATCAACGTTCGTTCTCACATGATCAAAAATAGGGAAATAGGCGAAAACACCCGACTTACAGACGCTCGCGCAACAGGAAGTACGTGTGTCGATCGGGAACGGATCAGTGTCCTATTGGAGAGGGTTTGTCGAGAGGAATTCACGTGAAACATAAGTCATTGAAGGCATCAACTGTCGCAAGTGCCGACTGGGAGAACTTGAAAGGAAACTGCAAGGCAGGCCCATTGATGAGCTAGTGAGTGTTTCAAGAGTTTAATCTGAAGCAGTTTGACTTTCAGCTGCACGGAAGACCCTCACAGGCAAGTAGTGCTGTCGACGATGCATTAACTGTGCAACCGAGGTGAGGTTATGGTTGATGATCACTCAATAGAAAGACTATTACAGCACCTCCACTGCATCTCCGGCTAGCTGCAAATCGAGTTCCCTCTCAGCCGCTCGACCGATGCTGGAGCGCCTTAGACAGGGTTATCGGTGAGTTGCTGGTTTTGTACCATTATTTTTCGTCCTCGCAGTTTCCGAGGATAGTCTACAAGGTGCTCAGTGTTGCAGAGCTATGTGCAACACTCGCCTGATCGGTGAACTGGCGAGTCGCTCGACTCCCACCCACCCCATGGACGTAATTGAGGGCAAATACGTAACATTTCCCCTTTATTTCGGTCATATTTCAAACTCTTACCGTCTCAGGAAATCCACAAGGGCACGTATCGCTCCATCGATGCCTCAATGCGTATATTCATGACTTCCCTGCTACAATTTGGCTCTGCAGCGTTCCCGGGCTTTGAAGAGCTATCGAGGGATGACAAAGTAAGGTTTCGAAACTGAATCAGCTTCACGAATTCAAGTTTCAGTGGACGATAGTCACAAACTTCTTCAAGCGCTTTCGCGCATTCGATGCTGGCTACAGAGCAGTGCAGGCGTTTGGGAAGGATACCGATACGTGAGAGTTTTTGAGAAAATAGAAGCCTATTATCCGATGAATTTCAGAACTTTCGCTGGGTATACGCTAACCTTCGATGGGAATATGCCTGAAAACTTCTTCGAGGGGATGCCCGTTACTGATGCTAAGGAGGCTAGAAGGTTTTACCGCTTTAAGTGCAATAATCAGTCAAACTCACTTCCAGAGTTATGGAAGACAAGTTCAATGGCGACTTTCGCACAGGCAGGAAGCACTTGAACGATGCGAACCTCAGGCACGAGGAGTTCTTAGCAGTGCTTGCCCTCATGTTCTGGACTACAGGTATAGCGACAGTGCTTGCAAGCAAACATAGATTCCATTTTAGAGGGACTCCCACTCGCTGAAGAAACCGCGAAGTTGAGCAAGAACTGCAGGGACACGGTGCTGAGGGAGTTGCACAGCTACTTTCGGTTTGCTACAACCTTCATGACTCTATTGCACACTTGTCAAAACCTAATCTCCATAAATTCCTCCATTCCATACCGTCATTGAAACTCATTTTTGTCCGTGAGAGTGCAGGAGCGCCAATTTTTTTCGAAACCCTGAGGATCGTATTTTCTCACAGAGACGTGCTCGGCCTGGACGATTACGCGCCGCGGCTGGGCGAATTGCTGATGCTCCTGCAGATCTTTGAGGTAGTTCACCTGTTTCCTGCTTTTCCATCACCACTCTCAAAAGAGCAGAAGACCAACGCAACGCATGTTAATGTGCTCTGCTTTGCTTTCTTTCACAACAGCTGTCAGCTGGATCAATGTGACAACACCTTAACCTTTTTAACCTTTGCTCGTTTTCAGCAACGCTCCGCCTGCACTCTGGAACACTTCGAGGTGCTGCGACTTCTCAATGTCTTTACTGACGACAGCATCTCCTATTCTGTGATGAGAGAGGGCGAAGCTTGAATGTCTCAATGAATCTTAAATTTCAAAAAAAAGAAGTCATGAAGCTCAAAATATGCATAGTACTCAATATTTTAAGCTTTGTGGCTTTTTCAGAAATTGTTTCTACTAAATGTATTCACTGACGACAGCATCTCCTACTCCGTTATGAGAGTGGGCGAGACCTGAATGACTATGCTTATCTTGGAAATTCCCCGGAAGAACGGATACAGTATCGCTCAAAAGTTTAGCCCCAAAATTCAAACCATCATAACTTTCTCGAAAATGGAGATAGAGACCCACGGTCGGGAGCGTTCGATAGGTAAACCATAGGAGAATAACGACATGTGGTACATTAGTACGCCCTCCTCCAAACTCATTCTCAGTAAAATTTCTGCTGAGGTGTGGTCGCAAACTTTTTTTTAAACCTCGGAGGAACCTTCCCTGAACCCCATACGTTCTGTGATGGAAGTACATCCATTGGTGAATTCAACAAAAATTTGGGCACTTTGATCCGATTTCGCAATAGTGCAGGAGGAATTTTCTACGACACCTCCCAAAATTATTTAAAATTCGGTAACTTCCGCCTAAGTAGACAAAAAGACCCAAAATTTCACAGGTATGTTTCTATGCTAGTAGGGCAACATTATGCCAAGTTTGGTTCAGATCGGATGCTCGCAGCAGGAATTCCAATTTTCGAGGTACACCTATGTTACCCAACCCCTAATTTGCCGCCCTGTGCAGCGAAAAATTTGAAACTGTGCAGTGTACTAGCAGATACTCTAGTAGTGGAGGGTGTGAAGTTTTGAAGTTGGGTCATTCGTATTTCACCTGTAAGAGCAGTCGATCCGACCCTAGACAAAATTAGGAAACTGTAAAAAAAGCGAAGTGAGCTAATCCAAACTTCTTTTAAATGGAGAGGTAACGCACTTATGTTACTCGGCCTGATACGAAATGACAAGAGTTGGCTTAGCGATGATGAATAGCATGTTAGTGGGGCGAAATATCACCATTCTTCAATCAGTGGTTTGGCTGCTTGCACATTTTTCCATTTTGCAAAGGGTCAGATCGACTGCTCTTACAGGTGAAATACGAATGTCCCGACTTCAAAACTTCACACCCTCCACTGCTAGAGTATCTGCTAGTACACTGCACAGTTTCAAATTTTTCGCTGCACAGGGCGGCAAATTAGGGGTTGGGTAACATAGGTGTACCTCGAAAATTGGAATTCCTGCTGCGAGCATCCGATCTGAACCAAACTAGGCATAATGTTGCCCTACTAGCATAGAAACATACCTGTGAAATTTTGGGTCTGTTGGTCCACTTAGGCGGAAGTTACAGAATTTTAAAAAAATTTTTGGGAGGTGTCGTAGAAAATTCCTCCTGCACTATTGCGAAATCGGATCAAAGTGCCCAATTTTTTGTTGAATTCACCAATGGATGTACTTCCATCACAGAACGTATGGGGTTCAGGGAAGGTTCCTCCGAGGTTTAAAAAAAAGTTTGCGACCACACCTCAGCAGAAATTTTACTGAGAATGAGTTTGGAGGAGGGCGTACTAATGTACCACATGTCGTTATTCTCCTATGGTTTACCTATCGAACGCTCCCGACAGTGGGTCTCTATCTCCATTTTCGAGAAAGTTATGATGGTTCAAATTTTGGGGCTAATCTTTTGAGCGATACTGTATGTTTCATTCATTCTATAAATTAGATTGCTTAACGCAGAGTGGTGGTCGGGGGTGAGGGGGCTGAGTGGTACCGCGTATCCTTCAGTGGAGATAAACGAAAGCTAATCCGAATTCGTTTCGTAACATGCCAGTTCTGTGCTTGATTGCCTCGTTGGCCTCCGACTCCCTCGAAAGACCTTAGCGCGCACTTCACTCTCGCATTCGCGGAAACCGCGTGTGCTAACTATGTGTGAAAATACGTTTCCCCCACTTTCTCTCGTTGGAATGATAGCTGGTGACAAAACGGTTCATTGTCAGCGTGTTAATTGATGAAATGCGGTTGAAACTCTCCCAGAAGCGACTTTTTGTGCAAGAACTTCCGCCCGGGGCGCAACCCGCCATAGTTTAAGCACAAAACGCGCATGAAACGTGACACCAATCGATAGTATCACCATCGCAAATCATCTCGCGGCGGGGACCTTGACGTTGTTTCCTTCCTCGCTCACTACACTTTCTCTACTCTTCCCTGCCCTCTCCTCCAATCCCTCTGCTTCTCTGCCGTCCCTCCCTTCCCCCTGTCTCTCGCCGTCTGCCGCTCTCGCCTCTCCACTTACCTTCGCGTATTGTTTGCATCCACCCAGCGCACTCTCACTCTCGCCCTCACCTGTCGAGTAGTGAGGGAAGGGGAGCTTTGCCGGTTCTCCACCCGACAAAGGAACAATGCCGCGACCGAAAACGGCCAAAACGGTGAGGTTATGTCTCCATATTTCGTCTGTTTCTCCTCGATTGATTAGTTCACTCAAATCGATCAATTGCAGGAGCGTACGTGCCTCGTTTGTGGCGGGACTACGAATGTGGCCCACCTCGGATTGGACATTTGCCGAGCATGCACCGTGTTTTACAGGTAATTCACTAACTTCTATCGTTTTTCGCCTAGCTTCCGTTCTCTGCTCTTGTGCCTGTACGTGGAAGGGCACGTGATTGCTCTTTCACCAATACATCATACCTTATCAAACACACTTCGTGCAAGCTTATGAATCTCTTCTGCTGATTGCATCTGAGCGAAATGGAATACGTTTCAGACGCTCACGTGATCGCAAATTCGCATGCAGATCGAACACAAACAACTGCCCGATTGGCGAGGGTGAGACCTTCTTCTCTCTTTTTAAAGATTTTGACCTCTGGGTTCGTGCACACTTATTCTTTGTTTTTTTTTTTAAATGGCACGAACGTGCGTAACGAAACAGCACAAAAACGTCTCACAATGTGCAGGCACAACGTGATGTTAGAACGAGAGACGAGAAAGCACTAGAATGATAGCCAGAATATTAGTACCAAGCCATTTTGGCATTTTTTTCTTTTTTTTTTTTTTTTTTGGCCTTTTTTTTCTTTTGACATCACTTCTTCAGGTGTGAACTGTCGCAAATGCCGCCTTGCCGAAATGGAGCGCATGCTGTCGGAGCAGCCGAACAGTAGAGCTAGGGTTAGTTTTGAGTGCTCTCATGTCTCGTTTTGCGGAAGAATCGCATGTGAAATGAAGAAATCATTCCTAGTTTCTAGGTCTCAGCTAAAAGACCAAAAAATCGACAATCGGCGGGTGGGTAATCTGTGATGTGTAAGTGAGTCATACTATCTCCCGCTGAGCTAACTCTCTTGATAGTTCGCGGTACGTGAAAAAAGCAAGAGAGATCTGACTGTTTCACTGCCCTTTCTAGGTCACGCGAGTGCGTAATCCCTGGTCAATTGCAGAAAATAGACACTTTGATAGTATTCTCCAGCCGAAAAAAACAGTCTCAAAAGCAGAGTGAGTTATCACACTTATCTTATCCATTTGAGATGGTCAAAGTCGAGCGCGCCTCTACCACTTCACCTGTGGAATACACGAAAGAGGAGGAAGAGGAAGCGGAGCAAACCGAGAATCATTCACTGTTCTGCTCTCCCAGGTGGGCTAAATGTTCTCGTCCTTGCATTCTCACTCACGATACGCAGATTTGAGATTGTCAGAAACAGTGTACAACCAACCCAAACGATATTTGTAAATATGCTCTCTCAAAGACGGAATACAATACTGCATATTTCTCAGTAATTGGAAATGCGATAATAACTCGCATGATAGCTATTCCACGTACCCAATGGTCTCTGAGGCCGAACAATAAGCCATTATTCACTAGAGAACGTGCACGGCTCTTTACGAGCTGGTTGCTTTGACAATAAATTCTCTGAATTATGATGAGCTCTTTAGCAGTGCATTCGAGAAATGACAAAAACAGGGCCCGTCATAAAAATAACGAACACATTTCAGCACATCAGCGAGTGTTCCGCAAAGTTGCGTCTGTGATGAGACACCTCAACCACGTGAGCTGATCGAGAAACTACGAGTCAGCTATCGGTATGAGATTTCTGCATTGTCTTGCGAGAATTTTCATTGGAACGAGTGAGCTGAAAGGCATCAACAAACCGTTTCAGAGCCATGTGCGAGACTCGCCTTGCGGGTGAGCTGGCTAATCGCAAGGACCCGCCTCACCCTCTGTCCGTTGTCGACGGAACCTATGTGAGTCCGACAACTTTGGTTATAGCACTGACGTCCCTGAACTGGCGAGAAGACTTGCAGGCGATCGTACCAGCCACCTACGGTGGAATGGAGTTCGCGAACCGATTGTACCTCTCATCGCTCCTGCAATTCGGAGCTTCGGCTTTTCCTGAATTCGCCACGTTCGATGGCAAGCACCGGGTATGTTCATGGTATCTTTGCGAAAGCTAATTTGGAAATTGCAGTGGACAGTCGTCACCAATTTCTTCGCAAAGTATCGCGCATTCGAGTCCAGTTATCGATCTGACAGAGCGTTCACTGAAGACATGACCAAGTGAGAAATCTGCGTTCTGTACGCATGAACGAGAAATGATGTAACACCACCGTTATCAGAAACATCCTGATCACCAATCTAATGCAATGCTAATCAAATATGCTAAGGGCTAATCTAATTCACAATAAACAAGTCTGGCAGAATCAAAAGACCTTTTCAGAACATTCGCATGCTACACTATGTACTTCTCCCCTGAAGTAGCTGAGCATTTCTTCGATGATTGCCCGAATGAAGGGGCGTTCCGTGATGATGCTAAAAGGTATTAAATGCGATTATTTTGATGTAAATGTATCTTGATGCATGATGCACAATGGAATCATTCCAGAACGATGGAACACAACTTCAAAACGACTTTGCGCGGTGGACGAACGCACATGCGCCGAATAAATCTTCGACATGAAGAATTTCTCGCCGTGCTCGGAGTCATGTTCTGGACTACAGGTTGGTTGACTAATTGTTCGATCCCTGAAGTTTAAAAACATTGGAACTCTGAATCGAACACAACCATACAGATAAAGAAATAGATGTTAATCCCTACATCAGGCAATAGGCCTGCAGGACGGCACCTTTAGGGAAGAAAGTGGGATATTCGTGCTCAAAGTGTCGTTGGGTCAACACCCGTATCGAGTCGTATTGATTTATTTCAGAAGGCCTCGACATCTCAGACGAGGTCGCGCGCGTCAGTCAAGCGAACAAGGAAAAGATTCTCAAGGAGCTGCATGCGTATTATCGGTTTGGTCTGACGTTTGAGCTACAAAAACCGAGAAATATTAGGGAAGAGCTTCAAATGAACGACTACGCTTCACGGCTGGGCGAATTGTTGATGATGCTGCAGATTTACGAGGTTGGCGATTCATTCTGACTAGAAAGCGAACAACAAAAACAAAAACAGCAAATAGTCCACACAGTTTTTGTCATGGACAGTCACTCTTGCTCTCCGGAACCGATTCCTTATCGGAAGATATCCATCAAATATGATAACGAGGCTCGTTTTCCAGCAGAGATCCGTCGGGCTCGATCAACACTTTGAGATGATGCGACTACTGAACGTCTTCGATGATAACACACTGATTTACCGTCTTGCACCTAGCTGATAAAGTATTTCTGATACAACTGCGTGCCAATGTCGATGAGCAAAGGCTGATCCTTTGAATATCTCCGATTGTCCTCTGTGCATTTGTGTGTGTTGTTCCGGTGCGTTACGTGCGCGTTCCAACGATCGCGTAAAGTGCACACTGAATCAGAACGGCGCGCATAGGGCATGCGCGGAAAACAGGCAATTCCTCGTTAGAGAGCATAATCAAAGCGTAAAACAGATAAAAAGGAATGCGACATTTGTACACGCAGAAAGCACACAATGTTTGACGCATGCACCGACAAGCATGACTAATTGTGATGACCAAATTGTTCGTGATCTCGCACTGAAGATAGGAAGGAATTATAATATCTACCTAGTCTGATGGCTCAAGCTCGCTGTTTCGTTGACTCCCTCTCTCATTCTCTTTCACCCCACGGGCCATTCCCTCCGCTGTTGCCTAGTGCCCTTCGAGGTGTGGTCAATGTGTACGCTCTCTTTCTCTCTCCGTTTCTTCTCTAGTCTTGATCTCTGGATTCTTGACTCTCCCTTGCTTTCCCTCTCACACTGCACCTAGCAAACAAGGAAGTCTCTCCTCCAGGTGCGACGAAGTTGAAAGTCGCTCTGCAATGCCGCAGAAAGGAGTCTCCAAGAAGAAGGTAGGTCATTGTGTTATTTTTGTTCCCTTTCAAAACATGGCTCATTAAATTGTAATGATGATACTTTCCAGGACCGCACGTGCCTCATATGTTTCGGCCAAACGCGAGTCGCCTTCCTAGGAATCGATTTGTGCCGCGCGTGCTCGGTGTTTTACCGGTGAGCATTTGTTGCTCTGTTGTGTATCTTGTGAAACTCAACACATTAGTTCATCGAATTTCAGGAGAAACGAAAATCGCAATGAGTTCACTTGTCGTGCGGGAACCAAGAACTGTTCTGTTGGACCGGGTACGTATTTCGTACTTTTCGTCAAACGGATTTCAACTGCAGTAAGGAACAATTTTTATCCTCCAGATCTAAACTGCAAAAGGTGTCGCTTCGATCATATCGAGAGGTTGCTCAATGTGTCCGGATCCTCAGAACAACCTGCCTCATCCTCTAGCAACCCGAACTCTGTCACGAGCGATTCGATGGTGGACATCCGGTATCTTCATTGATTCTTTAAAAAAAAATTGACGTACTGCTTCAGTTCACCCTCAACCTCATCAAACTCCACTACTCGCGAAACGCCCATCCTGGATCGGTTGAGAACACATTACAGGTGTGCTTGCTTTGGTGATTGGTCCTGAAACTTATTGAAACGATAAATGTGACCGTTATTTTAGTGAAATCTCGGGATTAACGAGACGAGGCAATAACTTCTCCATTTCAGAGCAATGTGCTGGATGCGATTGAACAGCGAACTGCAATGCCTTCCCAACCCGCCTCATCCTTCAGAGATCAGCCTCGAGAGCGGCGTAAGGTTCCGAATTCGCTTTCGATCCACACTTGGTAACCATACAAACACATACCAACAGCAATTTCAGCCGTTCTTCCCTGCAACTCACGCTTCGTTCACCACAACCAATCGAATCCTACTCACAGCTTTGCTTGAATTTGGCTCCAATGTGTTTCCGGAGTTCGGACGACTCGACAGGAAGGAAAAGGTTAGTCAGACATCAAAATGCTCATTTGAAAGGATCTTAAAAATTTGAAGAAGGAGTATCCCTCAAGTTGGGTAGGGTAAATGACGACGTGGTCCTATTGATTCATTGATTACGAAGGCCTTCCTTAAGTTGGAAGTCTCTGCCTCCTTCTTTAATAATCATCCTTCCAGTGGGACATCGTCGTGAACAACTTCTATCGCTTCCGGCTGTTCGAAGGCATCTATCGAGCCTGTCTTGTGTTTCCTGACGACCTTGATGTGTGAGTGTGTTGTTTCGGCACTGCTGACGTTCCTCGGACGATTGGATATGTTTCACTCGTTCTATAAACTAGATCACCTAACGCAGGGTTATTGGTAGGGGGTGGAAGGTGGAAAGACGCTGTTCCGGTGAACTCCACAAGTACCGTTGTTTCTATTAGAATCATGCCTAAACAACTGTATTTGCTGACAGCGTTCATTTCAGCACATTCGCCGGTTACTCAAATTGGGTGTCGGCAAAGTGCTTGGACGCGTTCTGCAGCGATGCACCAACTGGTGACAAGGAAGCGATGAAAAGGCGAGTGCAATCTGGTAATTTACGTATCTTTGGCGCCCCATACTCACCTAATCGCGACCGTGCAGAGAGCGTCGAAGGAGAGGGAATGAGAGGGAGGGAATAGGGGGAAGAGGGAGACCCCCAACAGCAGGAGCGCCATATCTTTCAATGCCAATTTGCAGATACTTCGACAAGAACAGCGCTAAGATGAAGGAGCTACCAGCAACCAGGGCGCTCATCCAACGAGTGAACCCGTGTCACGAGGAATTCCTGGTCCTGATCGCACACATGTTCTGGACCATTGGTGTGTGATCGTTTCTTATAGCGTTGATACTTGTATTTGAACTTGAGCTAGTGTTATCTATTGAGTCATCTCAGGTCTAGACTTTGAAAGACAACGATGTGACTAGAACCTTCAACATCTCGTACTCTTCACGTAAAATGGGGTCGATTTACACAGCAAATGACTAGTCGATTTACATAGTAAATGACACATCGTTGACTTTTATCTGGATCACTAACTTACGGTGGATCCGTTTCAGTCGACTTGCCTGTGCGTGACGAAGTTACCCATCTGGGCGACAAGTACCACGACGCACTCCTCAAGGAGTTACATACCTTCTATCGAGAGGAGAAGCGGATAGATGACTACGCTGCCCGTCTGGGCGAAGTGATGATGCTTCTCCCCGTCTTTGACGTGAGTTTTCCTAGCTATTCAGCGGTGTTGACGAAAAATTTGAACCGTTACAAAACAACAAGTAACCAATAACAAGTAACCAATACTTTTTCCTCATCAATAAAGCACTTCTTGCAGCGATCGCACGAGATTAAAGAACACTTCGAGATGCTCCGCTTGCTCGACATACTCCCAGAAAACTGCTTTACCTACCAGCTTCAGAAGGCTGACTGACTGATCTGATAAACTATTTATAATCCCTAATGAAGTTAGTTTGTTCGACTGAAGAGGTTATCAAACCCTACACTATCTGATCGATTGCACATGATCCAAAGCGTAGTGCACATGATGTGACAATAATGTGTCTTTTCTCTAGTCTTATCCTCTCCGCATTTTCCTCTCACAACCCTGATTACACTCGCTCTCGTCTCAACATAGGCAGTATTTGCCACAATATCTCTTGTTTGCTTCCATCCTTTGCATCGCGATGCCGGCCAAAGGAATTTCCAGAAGAACGGTTAGTTAAAATTCATTTGTCCGAAGTGAGCAGACATTTCAGGATCGTGATTGTCTAATTTGCGGAGGTCAAACGCGCGTTGCTCATCTCGGAATCGATGTGTGCAGAGCCTGCTCGGTGTTCTATCGGTAAGATTTTTGCAATATGAATCAATGTGGAAGCGGTTCAACATTTGGGGAAATAATATCAGTTGTTTGACTTCAGCCGCGCAGAGAAGGGCAATTCATACACTTGCCGAACAAGCTCCAGGAGATGTCCGCGAGGCCCGGGTGCGTTTTTTTCAAGTTTCGCTCGTTAAGTTAGTCGCAATGACTGCGTAGCTCAATTCCTTACAGGCATGAACTGCAAGAGATGCCGTTACGATCACATCGATCGCTTGCTCAAGCAATCAGGGGCCATCCCTTCCACTTCCACTGATCAAAGAGCGGACGCTTCCGATTCTCCACCAGATCAAAGACTCGAAAGGTTTTTCGATCTCATGGTATTGATTCATCGCACAATTCCAGTTCGCCATCGACTTCAGCAAGTTCGCCAAGCAGAACCGAAATGCCGATTCTCGAGCGACTAAGAATTCACTACAGGTATCTTTTTCATTGGTATATCGGTCTCTCAATTCGTAATGCCCTTTAGCCTGATCAGAGAAAGCAAAGAGTGCGTGAATATGGGAAGCCAAGACAATTTTTCACACATCAGTTACTTTCCTTCAGAACGATGAGCCGAGAGCGTCTGAACAGCGAGTTGCATGCTCGACCGAATCCACCTCATCCACTGGAGATCAGCCTTGAAAGAGGGGTAAGAGTTGATAAAAAAACATTAACTTATAAACACCAGAAGCGGGACGTGGTAGTAGTAGCAGAGGAGGGGGAACGACCGCTTCTATTTGTGTAAAATTACAGCCGTTCTTCCCAGCGACATGCAATACTCTGGCTCTATCTAATCGTGTCTTGCTCACTGCACTTCTCGACTTTGGCTCGTGCGTGTTCCCAGAGATCATTGAACTATCAAACAAAGAAATAGTGAGTTAGTCGACTGGTTAGAGACAAAATCTATGAATACATAGTGGGACCTAACAGTCAGCTTCTTCTATCGTTTCCGACTGTTCGAGGGAATTTATCGAGGAGGAATCGTGTTTCCCGATGACTTGGACAGGTTGAATCTTCGCCAATCTAAAAAGCACGAAACTGGCTGATCATGACTCAAACGTCAGCCATTTCAGAATATTCGGTGGTTTCACGACTTGGTTTTCGCCCAGGAACATGGACAATTTTTACAGTGATGCACCCACCGGCGATAGGGCTGGCGCGCAAGAGTTTGTTCATATCTCGACTTTTGGACATTTTTCGAATAATTTTGGCGTTATTTCTCGAAAATGTGCTCCTTACTCAGGAACTTTCAGGTACGTGAAACACAGCAGCCTTCGCATACATGAGATCTATGCGGCGCGAGAGTTGATCCAAAGAGCGAATCTGTGTCATGAAGAGTTCCTCGTCTTGATTGCTCTCATGTTCTGGGCTTTTGGTGAGCATTCAGTTAGAAATTGCTCTAAGCCCGAATACGAGATCAGTCAAGTTTTTCGCACACATAATGGCATTTTCTGTGTTCAGGAGACATGCCAGTTCGAGAGGAGCTAACACAGATTGGCGAGAAATATCGGGAGAGCATCATGAAGGAACTGCATGCATTCTATCGAGAACAGCTTCGACTGGATGACTACGCCACTCGATTGGGAGAACTGATGCTGTTGCTGCCAGTATTTGATGTAAGATCAAGTTTTGTTGAACAACATCAAGTTAAATCGTACTGTAATAGGGAAACGTAATAGGTTCATTATTAAGCATGGTTGATCAGATCAGATTCCGTTTCAGAGAACACACGAAATGAAGGAACACTTCGAGATGCTTCGACTACTCGACATTCTGCCGGAGGATCACTTCACTTATCAACTGCAGAAATCGGATTGAACTGCTATCTGAGATTTGCACGTAGTGGATTTGATCCCGATAACAGAGGTCTTCTGATAGATCGCATCTGGCGTTTGACAAACTGTTCAAAGTGCTCCGATTCCCCCCAAAATTTTATGGGTGATGTACCTAGGGACCAGTAACACATATTTACCGGGGTTTGACCGGAACATGTAAACGGCCTAAAAACCGGCTCCGGACACCGTAAAACTTCAAAAATTCATATCTATCTTCAAAAAATTGGTAAAAACTTTTTCTAATCGGAAAAATGACCGCATAGGGAAGACGAACAAATGACTTTTTAGAAAATTTTTTTTCGATGATTTTTACGTGTGAACGCTTCGAAAAACGATTTTATCGATCAGAAAACCGAAATCCGTGAAAACTTTAACCCGGCTACCGGACGAGATGAACTCATTTTCTGAAACTTCATCCTCCAAGACGATTATACTCCAAAAATGACGCAAATCGAAGAACCTATTTTTGAGCTATATCTCTTCAAACCTTGCCAATCGCTTGTTTTTGCACATTTTGCTGTTCTGCAAACTTGTCACACAGAAATCTTCCATGGTAAA
>LS520527.1:468056-504340 GCA_900490845.1 Pristionchus japonicus
TTTACCATGGAAGATTTCTGTGTGACAAGTTTGCAGAACAGCAAAATGTGCAAAAACAAGCGATTGGCAAGGTTTGAAGAGATATAGCTCAAAAATAGGTTCTTCGATTTGCGTCATTTTTGGAGTATAATCGTCTTGGAGGATGAAGTTTCAGAAAATGAGTTCATCTCGTCCGGTAGCCGGGTTAAAGTTTTCACGGTTTTCGGTTTTCTGTTCGATAAAATCGTTTTTCGAAGCGTTCACACGTAAAAATCATAGAAAAAAGTTTTTCTAAAAAGTCATTTGTTCGTCTTCCCTATGCGGTCATTTTTCCGATTAGAAAAAGTTTTTACCATTTTTTTGAAGATAGATATGAATTTTTGAAGTTTTACGGTGTCCGGAGCCGGGTTTTAGGCTGTTTACACGTTCCGGCCAAACCCCGGTAAATATGTGTTGCTGGTCCCTAGGTACATCACCCATAAAATTTTGGGGGAGTAGGAGCACTTTGAACAGTTTGTCAAACAGAGGTAACGTTTTCATGCAATCTCTCAGAAGATCTCTGATAAAGCTTCATTTTCATAAACTTGTGCTCTATGAGATCAGAGTTAACAGTCTCTGTGATATCTGTCACTTTCTTTGGATAACACTAAGAATCGTTTTCAGGTGACAATGGAAACACTAGAAACACTGAAGAATAATGTGGGTTTTCAGTTTATCTTTCCCTATTGTTGTTAACTCGGGATCCTGATTATCGAAAATAACAGGCTCGTGACTGTCTCATCTGCTCTGAGAGCACAACCGTCGCTCATCTGGGCATGGATGTGTGCAGAGCGTGCGCAGTCTTCTATCGGTACGTCAGCTCGACTGAATCTTATCGAACCACCAATTTATGCATTGGCGAATTGGGTGCTTTTCACCACCTTTTCCGAGCAGGCTATATTCTTTCAAACACTGCTTACTGCTTTGCTTTGTGCGTATTGAGACTAAGATCGTGTTCAGATACACGAGACATGTGAAACGTCACGGCTTTTAGGCGCTACAACACGCGAATCACACAGTTCGTGTGCAGAGACGGAGGAAATTGCCCTACAGGGAGAGGTAACCAGGGTGACTACTGAATAAGCCAAATAATCTTCGCAGGACTATCTTGCAAAAGATGTCGGCTGGACCATATCGATCGACGAATGAAGGAGTGCATATCAGCTGAGAATGTTCGATTTCGTTTAGAATGTGTCCGTGGAAAGCTCAACTCAGATTACCTCGATGCCAACTTTTTCCGTTATGGTGCCGAGACTATTTGAATCACAAGAAGTCCCGCTACTGGAGCGATTGAAGGCAGCGTACAAGTGGGTCGGGAAATCGAATATTTCTTATGGAGAACTGTCGTTGTAGGACTATGAGCTACGCACGTCTCAGTAGCGAAATCTATTCGAGAATAGACATCCCTCATCCGCTGAGAATATCCTTAGAGGAGGGAGTGAGTTTTATCAAATCACAAAACAAAACTTCATTTCATTCAGCCATTCTTCCCTGGTTCTCTTGAATCGATGACGCTTGGAATACGAATACTACTGTCGACATCACTCAACTTCGGCTCTGATGTGTTTCCTGAATTCGCGGAGTTGCGTGAAGAGGATAAGGTGAGTCTTAATTCAGAATTAGATCCGTTTTAATTGAGGTTTTTTTGGAATCGGATAATTCTGAAATGAAATGAAATACTACGTTACTCGGATTTTGCAGTGGTCGATTGTCGTGAACTTCCTCTATCGCTTTCGTCATTTCGAAAACTGCCATCGTTCCAATCTACATTTTCATGACGATCCGGAAAAGTGAGCATGTCCTACTCATGATCTAGCTAAAGAAATCATGCTCAGAAATTTCTCGAGCTATGCCGGCTGGGTGACGCCAGAGTTGAACAAGGTGATTTGGAAAGCACACTCACCTACTGGAGATTCTGAAGGAGCGCTGAAGTGGGTGCACAGAACTGGAGAGAATTGACCTGAATAGTAGCTGATTGACAAAAAATAATGTAACTTCCACAATCAAATTAATTACGCCTGGTATGGGAAAAATAAACAAGTGAACAGAAAATAAGTGATTTTTTTTCAGATACTTGGAGCGCCGTGACATGTTCAAGCACCTCAATGATATGCGACAAGCTGTGGCGCGATTTGATCCAGGCCCTGAAGAATTTCTAACGATTATGGTTCTCATGTTCTTCGGTAAGCTGCGAAGATACGTGATACAGTGACAATGAAACCAATTTAGATGAACTGAACAACGTTGATGCAATAATTAATGCGGGGGAGTATTATCGCAACAGTGCCCTGAAAGAACTCCAAGCGTTCTATCGAAATACGATGAAACTCGATAACTATGCAGCGAGATTGGGCGAATTGATGATATTGCTGCAGGTTTTCGATGTTAGTCGCTTGGCGAAACTTTCGCTGTTCCAATGATGATTTTACAGAAACAAAAGGATTTCAAAGAGAATTTCGAAGCTCTAAGGCTTTTCAATGTTGTTCCTGAGGATAACTTCATTTACGCTCTCCAGAAAGAAGGATCAGAGCTATCATGATAAAGTCACACGATTTCAAAGAATTATGCTGTTTTGATTAGAGTTGAGACTCTCTGGAATATCTGAATTCACATTTTCAACAAATTTTCATGTTTTCTTGCTAGCGCATGTCCTATGGCTACAAATGGCGTCTCGATGCCAAAGGCAAGTTGAAAAAGATACTGGAACGGTTAAATCCTCAATTGCAGAACCGCACCTGTCTCATTTGCGGAGACTCCACGAGGATTGCTCATCTAGGTATTGACGCCTGTAGGGCTTGTGCTGTTTTCTATCGGTATGCCGTCTGATTTTCGAAGCAAACTTTGCAAATCATTCACAATTACAGACGCGCGAAGCAAGGCAACGACTTCGTGTGCCGGTCTGGCAAAGATCAGTGTGATACGCCCACCAAAGGTGAATGGAAACGGGAAAAGTGTGCCCTCAGCTGATTTATTTAGTACGCGGCTGCAAACGATGCCGCTACGAAAAAATCATCGAATTGCTCGGGCACACGACAAAGCGTCGTCTCAAGGTTCCGAGCTCGGGTACGAATGGGCATTAGAAATCGGATTTAGGATTCACCGAAAACGAGAGCGCCTTCAACACCGTCAAGCAGCGGATCTTGCGAAACGCCTCTGCTCACACGGTTTCATGCGGAGTACAAGTGAGCACTCATTGCGTTCTATGAAGCTTGACCGAGAGAAAAACAGTGCTAAGAAAAACGAGGAGAAGACTGAATCACACTATGAAATTGGAAACGTACTAATGGCCAGATGTACTGAGCGAATCCGGAATGCAGTGGCTCTGAACATTCGTATCGGTTTCGTGGAGCTGAAAGAGTGCGATTCAAGCAATAGATTTTCGGACATTTACAGATCGATGTGCTTCACACAACTAAGCAGTGAGTTGCACGCCAGAACTGATGTTCCGCATCCAATGCAGATTTCGATCGAGAATGGGGTGAGTACTATTCCCGATCTGCAGCTTTTAGTTTCAACGGTAGGCAGCGATGAGAAATCGTTCACGACATTTTCTTATGAAACATGTAAGTGATGCGTGCACAAAGAGTATGGGTAAAGAGTATGAATATCAGAAAGAGTAATCATTATCGCATTGTAGCCGTTCTTCCCGGCCGATTTCGCTGCGCTTACAGTCGGTAATCGCATTCTGCTGACGGCCTCGCTTCGATTTGGCAATGAAACCTTCCCTGAGTTCGCAGCTCTATCGGAAGAGGATAAAGTACAGAAAATTATCAGTAAATACTGAGACAAATGCAATCTTTCAGTGGAAGATCGTGAAGCGGTTCATGTTCCCTTGCCGTTTACTCGAGTGCGGCTATCGAACGATGAAGCATTTCGCGAATGAGCCGAACAAGTACGTCTAATTTAAGCGGCTTCTATTGAAGTCTCACTATTTCAGGAGCTTTGCGAGCTACGCAACCTACTTCGTTGCAAATTCAGACACTAATTTCTTCGGAACTGCCCCACAAGATGGTGACACAGCATCTGCTGAAAAGTAGTTAACCTTTATGCTAACGTTATTTAAATATAAATTTTTTTCAGGTATCTTCACAGTCCCGAGTTTCTCGGAATAATGCCCGAACTCCGAGGCGTCTTTGACAGATTCAATCCGAGCTATGAGGAGTTTCTCGCTCTGTTCTTGCTCACTTTTTGGAACATTGGTGAGTCTTCTATTTCAAATGATCTCCATCGGATTGTTTCTCAATTCAGAATCCTTGGATATCAGCGACGAAGCTAGACAGGCACGAGTAAACTATCAGGAAACCGTCTTGAAGGAGTTGCATGTCATCTACAGAAGCACTAGACAAGCCAATGATCACGCAGCTCGACTTGGTGAACTAATGATGATGCAACAACAGTTCGAGGTTAGGTGCTTGATGGAATCAACGCCAATCTTACCTTGCCAGAAAAATTCGGATTTCCAAGAACACTTCGAGGTCTTCCGCTTGTGCAAAGTCGTCCCCGACGACAATTTTGTCTACAAGATTGTCCAAAGAGAGGATTGAACTTACATGTCTCGCCATTCCCGATCATTATACGAATAAAACTTTTATCTCTTGTACAGACTTTTTGTTTTTTTACAAGGTCGCCATGCGCCTTTGAATACCTTTGCATCCCCTATTTTGCTCTATATCAATTTTGACGCAGATCTGCGATGCCGGTCAAGGGAGGTTCCAAGCAAGTTGTAAGTCGTGTTATCTGTTCGACCTTACCATCTATTGCAGGACCGTAGCTGTCTTGTGTGCGGCGAGACAACACGCATCGCGCATCTGGGCATCGACGCTTGCCGGGCGTGCGCTGTGTTTTACCGGTCAGTAAGTGGTCAGGCAATGAAAACGCATTTCCGTTCACAGGCGCAATAAAACTGGACACGACTTCGTCTGTCGCTCCGTCACTAGTCAATGTCCAGCTGGGAAAGGTCAGAGACGAAATAATTTACGATACGTTGGCATGGGCAAGATTGAAGTAGATTCGCAGATTCTGTCCAACAGATCGAAATAGTTTGGGTCCTAACGCAACTCGGACATTTTGAGTTCTCAGGCATCAACTGCAAGAAGTGTCGATTCGATCACATCGAGCGGTTTCTCAATAAGCATGTGCTGTTATGTGAGCTGCCTTCTCCATCTTCTACAGATCAGAGCATGGACACAATCGAACCGGTCATTCAACCAAGGTACTCAGCGGAATCTTTATTCTGAAGCGGCTAATGCACTCGCAGCTCGCCTCCCACTGCGGTCATTCCTACGCGATCTGAACGACCTATTATCGAACGGCTCAAGACCCACTACAGGTTCATATTTTTTCCTACCTAAAGCTGTGATTATAAGGGAGAAGTGTTGAGAACTATGAGCATGGTACGACTGCATACGGAGCTGCACGCCCGACCAAACCCTCCCCATCCAATGGAAATCAGTCTCGAGACTGGGGTAGTTCTTTTTCCACATTCTGTTAAAATTATCGAATCTTGAGCCTTTCTACCCTGCGACCTTTCAATCGATGTCAGTAGCCAATCGCGTATTCCTCAGTGCTCTGGTCGATTTCGCCACTTGTGCCTTTCCCGAGTTCGGACAGCTTCAGCCTCAGGAACGAGTAAGTCATTCGGTTTTTTCCTTAAATCGATCGAACTACTGAGTTTTTTCAGTGGAACTTAGTCGTCAGCAACTTCTATCGACTGCGTCACTTCGAAGGCTGTTATCGTGCGGGGATTGCGTTTCCTGATGATATGGATAGGTTCGTTCGAGATCAGGCCAATTAGACAGAAACATTGCAGGAAATTCGGTGGTTACACACTATGGATGTCCGCCAAGGGCATGGAGAATTTCTATGATGATGCGGAAGAACAACATAAAGCCAAAGCCATCGAGTATGTTGTCTGATTGATGGAGCATCATGGAAACATATTGCAGACACGCTAAGTACAGTGCGGCCCGTCTGCAAGAGATCTCTCAAGCGAGAGAACTCATCAAGCGAGTAAATCCGTGTCATGAGGAGTTTCTCGTAGTTGCGGCTCTCATGTTCTGGTCGTTTGGTGAGACAGGTATCGTTTTCTTATATCAATGTTATATACCAGCCAGGTTTGGTCTGCCTAATGGGCTAACAAGGATACGTAACAGTGACGAATTACGGTATTTCTTTGTCATCGTTGTAGGTGACATGCCGGTTCGCAATGAGATCACTCAAATCGGAGATCGTTATCGAGAAGCGATTCTGAAAGAGCTGCATGCATTTTATCGAGAGGAGTTGCATCTTGACGATTATGCAACTCGTTTGGGCGACTTGATGTTGTTTATGCCGGTGTTTGATGTGAGATTGATGATTGACGCCTTGAAGGTGGGATTTAAAAAATTTTCCTGTTTTCAGAGAACTCACGACTTGAAGGAGCACTTCGAGACACTGCGCCTTCTTGGCATCTTTCCTGAAGACAACTTCGCCTATCAGCTTCAAAAATAGGGATGAATAACTTGATAAACTGTATCCAGCAAACCTTGCTTTTTTTCTTGAAAGGTAGCTTAGCGCCTTGTCATATCTGCCAGTGTTTGAGTGCCTTTCACCGTCCTTAGATGCATTTCCTCCGTTGCAGTAATGCCACTCAAAGGCGCCTCCAAGCAGATTGTGAGTTCTCTCTTGTCTCGTTGTCACTCAAATAACGAATTTTGTCTCGTTGAGTACCGGCTTTATCTGGGCGGCGATGTGGGGGAGGGGCAAACTTTGGAACTCAATCGATTGATGACGCAAGCATTTTCAGGATCGAAGCTGTCTTGTGTGTGGAACGACTACACGCATCGCCCATTTAGGAATTGATACTTGTCGAGCGTGCGCTGTCTTTTATCGGTGAGATGTCGCAATATACTAGGAGTTGACTCCCATTTTCAGGCGAGCCAAAGGTGGTCATGACTTTGTCTGTCGCTCCGTCACTAGTCGGTGTCCTGCTGGGAAAGGTTGTTCCGGGTACTAAGCTAAGCTAATTCAAAATTGTTTAGGGATAAACTGCAAGAAATGTCGATTCGAACACATTGAGCGGTTTCTCAAACAGCCTCCAGTGTCGCTTGAACAGGCGTCCACTTCTTCTTCGAACTCGAGTGCTGAAGCGTCACAATCGGCAATTCAGCCAAGGTTTCCGGGCAGTATAGAGCATTTCTCATCGGATTTTTTTCTAGTTCGCTCACGGCACTATCTGTAGTCTCCACGAGTACAGAGCGACCGATTCTCGAACGACTGAAGACCCACTACAGGTTTTCTTGTGCATCAAGAATTCAGTTTCTCAATCTAATTATTCAGAACCATGAGCATATCGCGATTACAAGCAGAACTGCATGCACGACCGAATCCTCCACATCCAATGGAAATTAGTCTCGAGACTGGGGTAAAATCGTTATCGACTGTATGTCAAGAATTTTTACTGTTCAGCCGTTCTACCCGGCTACGTTTCAAACGATGTCAGTAGCCAATCGCGTATTCCTCAGCGCCCTGATCGATTTTGCCTCGTGTGTCTTTCCTGAATTTGCACAATTTGAGCCCCAGGAAAGGGTAAGTCAGTAAAGTTCGAACTATTTACACGGAAATGTTCAGTGGAACGTAATAGTAAGTAACTTCTATCGCCTTCGCCTGTTTGAGGGATGCTATCGGGCTGGAATTGTGTTTCCTGATGATATGGATAGGTTCGTGTTCCTTTTTTTCGTCAACAACAAGACCAATATATTGCAGAAAATTCGGTGGTTATACACTATGGATGTCAGCCAAAGGTATGGCGAATTTCTATGATGACGCGGAAGAACCAAACAAGGAAAAAGCGACTGAGTGAGGCAGTGTTTTCGAAATTTAAGAAAGGGGCGGTTCCTTCTTTCCAGACACATTAAATATAGCGCCGCACGTATGCAAGAGATCCCTCTGGCTAGGGAACTCATCAAGCGAGTCAATCCTTGCCACGAGGAGTTTCTGGTAGTAACCGCGCTCATGTTCTGGTCGTTCGGTGAGATATCTATAAACCCTATTCATTTTGTTTTCACTCAGTTGTAATTCGCATTTTCCTTAATCAATCGATTGTACCCTAATTGCAGGAGACATGTCGGTCCGTGATGAGATTACACAGCTTGGTGATCGCTATCGTGAAGCTATTCTAAAAGAGTTACATGCCTTCTATCGGGAAGAGTTGCGTATAGATGATTATGCAACGCGTCTGGGCGAATTGATGATGCTTCTGCCAGTGTTTGACGTGAGTCTCTTCTCTATTTCTGTCTTAGAATAGCTCGCAAAATGAGATATTTCTTAGCGGACCCAAGACATGAAGGAGCACTATGAAACGCTGCGACTACTTGGAATCGTTCCGGAAGACAACTTCACATATCAGCTCCAGAAATCAGGATGACTAATCACTTTGAGCTGATAAAAAATTTTCCCTCTCAACTTTGTGTTTAATTTCTTGAAAAGGTAGCATCGCACTTTCCGATACTTTCTGACTTTTAATTTTGCCTCATTTTATTCCATTGGCAGGAATGCCAGCGAAAGGTACGTCCAGGCAGGTTGTGTCCAATAGTCTGTTGATGAAGGAGTTTGTCATTTTCAGAATCGCAGTTGCCTCGTCTGTGGAGAGAACACTCGTGTCGCTCACCTGGGAATCGATGTGTGCCGAGCGTGCTCAGTGTTCTACCGGTTAGTATCGATCTTTTCACAACGTATTTGCAGTTTCAGTCGCGCGAAAGCTGGGCATGACTTCGTGTGTCGTCCCGTGACTAGTCGATGCCCTACAGGGAAAGGTTGCTTCTTTGCTCAATGTCGAACTCTTCAGCTCAAACTCTTCTTTTTTCCAGGCATTAACTGTAAGAAGTGTCGTTTCGATCATCTTGAGAGGTTTCTCAACAAGCAGCCAGCTGTTTCACTCGAACATCCATCATCTTCTTCTTCCTCAGCAGAATCAAGTTTGGAAACCTCGGAAGCGGCATACCCCACAAGGTTTTAGCAATTCTCCTCTGTAGCATTGACCTAATGAATTCAGCTCTCCCATAGCGTTCACAATTATTTCCACCCGTGCGGAATTTCCTATGCTCACAAGTCTCAAAAACCACTACAGGTTTGCCGAGTGCGTCTTTGCGATGCCGATAAATATTTCAGGACAATGAGCAAGATGCGATTGCACAGCGAGTTGCATGCACGACCAGATCCACCACATCCGTTGGAGATCAGCCTCGAAACGGGGGTTCGTTGCTAAGCTTAATTGCGCAGTTAGACTTGCGTGCGCTTAAGATGCGATTTCGCAATAGCGGACAAACACACAGAGGCCGCTCAACTTTATTAATGCAGCCATTCTACCCGGCAACTTCTTGCTCTGTTGCCATCGCAAATCGTGTCTTGATCAGTGCACTGCTCGATTTCGCTGACTGTTCCTTTCCGGGATTCGCACGGTTGGACGGCAAAGAGAAGGCAATCTAACTTTGCGCCTTCACACTTTTGCAAACCAAAATTTCAGTGGAATATCGTTGTCAACAACTTTTATCGGTTTCGCCTGTTCGAAGGGTGTTATCGGGCATGGCTGATATTTCCGAACGATATGAGTAGGTACGCAAGATTTGGCTCATTTGTCGCGGAAAATTTCTAAATAAACGAGGAATTTGACGACATTTCCAGGATGTTCGGGGGGTTCACTGTGTGGATGTCCGTCGCGGACATGTCGACGTTCTATAGTGACGTCGAAGGAGGCGATCAAGCGACAGTTCAAGAGTCAGTTCGTTTCGATGGCGCATGATTTTTTCGGTGAACAGAACGCGGATCACGAAATGCTTTGAAGTTGTGTGGCCAGCGGGATCGATCGATCTTATCGATCGATGAAGATTATGGATAGCCTGTATCTTTTCAGGCACATCAGGCAAAGCACTCTTCGCATGCAAGAGCTACCCGCAGCGAGGGAGCTCATGAAGCGAGTGAATCCATGTCATGAGGAATTCATAGTAGTCATCGCGCTCATGTTCTGGTCCTTTGGTACGCAGGTTACTCATTTTGCAGCCTAATACACAACATTTTAGGAGATATGCCGGTGCGCGATGAGATCACTCTTCTGGGAGACCGCTATCGGGAAGCAATTCTGAAAGAATTGCACGCCTTTTATCGACAGAAATTGCAATTGGACGACTATGCGACGCGTTTGGGAGAATTGATGATGCTTCTACCTGTATTCGATGTGAGTTGTTCAGAAATTTCAAGGAATAGCGTTTTCCGGAAGCTCGGTAGAAATAGATTATTGTTTTTCGACATTTCTAGGATTCTATGTAGGATGTGCAATATAGTAACCGTTTCCTTTGCAGAGAACACACGACATGAAGGAGCACTTCGAGATACTTCACCTCATCGGAATAATGCCCACCGACCATTTCACTTACCAGCTCCAAAAATAGGCGTGAATAAATATTATTGATCAAATCTCTGGTGTGTGGGAAATGAGGTTGCTCAGCACCTTGCGATATTTTAAATCGTTAATTTTCTATAACTACTTTTCACAGAACACCTCAGGAATGCCAGCTCGAGGCACGTCAAGACAGACTGTAAGCTTTCTATCACTGCAATTTCAGATGGTATCCCTCATTTCAGGACCGCTGCTGTCTCGTGTGCGCTGAAACTACTCGAATTGCACATCTAGGCATCGATGTGTGCAGGGCGTGCGCTGTCTTCTATCGGTATGATATCCATCTTGAATATCTTTTTTTTTGAAAACTTTACACTTGTGCAGTCGTGCAAAGCGCGGCCCGGATCTAGTATGCCGCTCAACAACTGGTAGTTGTCCGACTGGAAAAAGTGAGTCGTTGTTCTTCATGAAACCACTTCAAAACAACTTTAGGCCTCAACTGCAAGAAATGCCGATTCGACCACATCGATAGACTACTCAACCAGCCTGGAGTGCCTCCAGTAGACATCCCTGCGTTGGGCACAAAATCAAGAGAGCATTGTGAGGCTAGGCCGTGTGGGTAAGCCTAGGGAGCGCAACCTGAATTGATCTTCAACATTCTTGAGATCTCCATCGGCTTTCACGCAGTACTCAAATCGATCTGAAACGCCGATTCTTGACAGTCTCAAGATACACTACAGGTTTGATACTTATCTTGTGGCAATAATAGATGGAATCATTCAAGAACGATGAGTTGGGCTCGTCTAACTGGCGAATTACATTCTCGACCAGAACCGCCTCATCCATTAGAAATCAGTCTCGAAAGAGGAGTATGTTTCATGAAACACATTTATTGTTCTTCCTTCATGTAGGAGTGCTCTTCTATTTCAGCCGTTCTTCCCGGCAACAATAAAGTCGTTAGCGATAGCAAATCGTCTACTACTGACAGGCCTGCTCGAATTCGCAACTTGTGTCTTTCCAGAATTTGGTCAACTGGAGAACAAAGAAAAGGCGAGGCTCGTTTAGGATCGAAAATATGCAGAATTGGAACTTCAGTGGGACATCGTCGTCAACAATTTCTACCGGTTTCGCTTGTTCGAGGGCTGCTATCGAGCGAATGATATGTTTTCTGACGATTTGGATAAGTGAGCCTGTAATTGAATCATTCACTCGTGAACACGTTTCTTTCAGGAAGTTCGCTGGTTACACTACGTGGATGTCCGTGGATAATATGGCATATTTTTACAGTGACGGAGGCGGTGATACAGAGAAAGCAGTCGAGTTAGACTATTTTTGCCCTATTATTGAACTCTCGCGGCTCTGGTTAGACATGAGTTCCTATATTTCAGACACGCTAAAGTCAGCACTATCAAGATGCGGGACGTGCGTGCTGCGAGGGAACTCGTGATGCGAGTCAATCCGTGCCGTGAGGAGTTTCTCGTAGTGTTCGCGGTCATGTTCTGGTCACTTGGTAAGGGTTTTGACACTTTCGGAGTTCCCCGGGAGAATGGATGTGTTCCACTCATTGGTTAGACCTAACAGGGTTAGTGGTGGATGGACACCCCTCCGGTGAACTCCACAAGTACCAGAATTTCTGTTGTTTTTGAAGAACAATAGTGTTCAGGAGACATGCCTGTCCGCGAAGAGATTGCTCGAATCGGGGAGGCCTACAGCGAAGCGATTCTCAAGGAGTTGCACGCCTTCTATCGAGAGCAGATGAAGATAGACGATTACGCCGCGCGTTTGGGACAGTTGATGATGTTTATCCCACTGTTTGACGTAAGTGCATTTCTCATCATACAAGTACTCGAAAAATGTGTCTGTCGACCAAAGGCAATTTGCATAGAGAGAGAACGCATGCACATTGAAGGAGTAAGGATATTCATTTGACACTTACAAAGGATCTCGAGAGAGAGCGTGCAAACTTCTTCAGAGATCCAAGGAAATGAAGGAGCACTTCGAGGTGCTGAATCTCATCGGCGTCCTTCCCTCAGATAATTTCACCTACTTGCTCCAGAAAGCCGATTGACTGTCTTCACATTGATAAATGATTTTGAGCGATTAGCGTGTAATTCGTGAACTGAACAGGTCGCTAAGCGCCTTTGAATACCTATTATTTCCTCCGCTTTTTCTTTAACTGATTTACATTCCATCAGGTTCGTTGCTATGCCCGCAAAAGGAACGTCGAGGCAGACCGTAAGCGAATCTTTCGATACGATTTCTGGATATTATTTTCGAAAATTAACTCTAATTTCAGGACCGAGACTGTATTGTGTGCGGACAAACGACTCGAATAGCACATCTAGGAATCGAATGTTGCCGGGCTTGCGCTGTATTCTATCGGTATTATCGTAGATCCTTTTCACACATTTCTTTTATTCATATTTTAGGCCATTTATTCATATTTTAGACGGGCGAAACGCGGCAACGATTACTCATGTCGTTCGAGCACCGGATTGTGTCAAACTGGCAAAGGTTCGCATCTGCCATCGTCTCGACGCTAAATATGATATTCAGGTCTCAACTGCAAACGGTGCCGCTACGAGCGGCTTGTGACATTATTGAGCCGATCCGAATCACAGCAAATTGTGAGTTTCAGAGCATGCTTATCGATTCGCAGTATCCTTCAGGCTAAAGACGTCGACGAAGCCTCGCCATCGGAAGAGAAGCCGGCAACTCCAGCGAAAACCGAAAGAACATTCCTCGAACGTGTCAAGACGCAGTACAAGTTTGTCCGACGCGATGGATCATTGGTAATGATAACTCTAATTGTAGTGCGATGTGCTTCAACCGTCTCAGCAGCGAGCTCAACTCCCGTCCGAATCCACCGCACCCGTTGGAGATCAGTCTGGAGAAGGGCGTATGTCTATTCTGACTTAATCCCACCGAATTAGAGATTCCAGCCGTATGTCCCGGCAGATTTCGCTGCACTTGTAACCGCAATGAGGATGCTTCTGACATCTGCCCTGGAATTCGGCCGGACTGCGTTCCCCGAGTTCGTTTACCTGTCGGAGACGGAAAAGGTAAGTTATTCTTTCTAATAACACAGGATCGCAGTTCGTTCCAGTGGTCGTTGGCGACAGATTTCTTCTACCGTTTTCGAGTGTTTGAGGGCTGTTTTCGAGCGAATGCGGTGTTCAAGGACGAACCAGATATGTAAGAAATGAACATCTCCTGTATATGTTCATGTTTTGCAGATACTTCACCAGCTACGCTGGATATTCAAAGATTCCTTTTGATGAGAGTTTTCTGAGTACCGCGCCGCCTGGAGCTGATGTCACAGGAGCAATGGCGTATGTTGATACTATGGCTTCTCATAATGCTCCACAAGTTGTTAGATTTTGTCTAAAGTCTCATTCATTAGGTACATGCAAAAGAGCGAGATGGTGACGTACTTCAAGAATGCTCGTGACCGAATTGCTCGTGTAAATCCGAGTGAGGAGGAGTTCCTCGCGGTGGTGGTGCTCATGTTCTGGACTTATGGTGAGCGAGTGTTGTCTCGGTGTGAGAGGTGACAACCGTTCAGTGGTATGGTTTATCTATCAAATGGCAATGAGGCTCAGAGAGAGAGAGAGAGATAGAGAGGAGGGATCTCTCTATGTGTGTACGCGAAAGTGCATTTTAGACGATATCAGGAAGTGGCGTGGTAAACGTAACGGATGGAACAATACATTGTCGACTGGCTGCAGATGTTCTTTTTTTAGGGGACATCTCCACGAGCGATAACATCAATCGAATGGGCGCCAAGTACAGGACCGAGATTCTGAAAGAACTGCACGCTTACTATCGAGAGGAACTCGGTCTTGACGATTACGCAACGCGAATAGGAGAGCTTATGATGATGATTCAGATGTTTGAGGTACAGTTCTTTTCTTCACAACTAAAAGGGAAGCTCATTTGCTGATATTTCAGAGAACAGAGGATCTCAAGGTGCAATTCGAGGTTATGCGCATGTTCAATATCATGACTGAAGACAATTTCGTGTACAAGCTCAAAGAGGACATCACCGTTAAATAAACGTGCATACTAACTATGATAAACCATTCTACATAAGATCATGCTTTGTTTACAAAGGTCGCTGTGCGCCTTCTCATACCTCCACTTATCCTATTCAATAACGTTTCCTTCCATTCAGATCTGAAATGCCTGCGAAAGGCTCGTCGAGACAGAGTGTAAGCTCTCGCGGTTGCTGACTTGGCGATTTTGCGATTGATAACTCGATTTCAGGACCGTGACTGTATCGTCTGCGGGCAAACGACGCGAATCGCACATCTCGGAATCGAGTGTTGTCGAGCGTGCGCGGTGTTCTATCGGTGAGCTTTCATATAGGAAAAAACAATCAGTAAGTGCAAATTTTGTGAAGAGATCGTTTGCTCTCAATTTCTTGATTTCTTTACAGTCGGTCGCGACGCGGCAACGAGTTTGTTTGTCGTTCCAACACGGGACGATGTGCAGCTGGAAAAGGTCCTGAATAAGTTTCGAAATTTCTCGAAATTATCCATTCGCAGGTCTCAACTGCAAACGGTGTCGGTACGATCGTATTTTGAAATTGCTGCATCGAAATGACGCCCCACAGGATGTGATCTGCAATTTAAACACTCTAACAAGATGGTTTCTGCAGGTCAAAGACACAGCTTCTCCCTCTGATGCATCACCTAATATTCCCGTGAAATCGGATCATCCATTCATCGATCACGTCAGAGCTCGTTACAAGTTGGGGCAATACAACGAAAAGATCATATGAAAGAAGTTTCAGTACGATGTGCTTCAGCCGGCTGAGTAGCGAGCTGAACGCTCGTTCTGTTCCGCCGCATCCACTAGAGATCAGCCTGGAGAACGGAGTGCGTGAATTTTTGACATTCAGTTCATTCATTTATAAGTAGAGTTCCTAGCAACTATCCATTCTCGACCATCAACCTGCGTTATTGCACGCAATTTACTAGTGTTGTTCGCTCGAGCGTTTTTCGCGAGCGCTCGTCGCTCGAGCGGTCTCTCTCATTAGCCGCTCGAGGGACGAGCGCTCGAGTGCAATGAGGAAACGATCTCTCGAGCGCCAATCGCTCGAGCGAGGAATGAGAAATGATCGCTCGAGCGCTCGTCGCTCGAGTGAAATGAGTAGGGAAATCGCTCGAGCGAGGACGAGATACACTGCTCGCGAGCGTTCGCGAGGGGTGGAATGAGTTCGCCGATGCGACGACGTGGAAAGGAACGAGATGAAACTAATAAACAATCTTCCTGCGCACGTTCATTCATTCCACCCCTCGCGAGCGCTCGCGAGCAGTGTATCTCGCCCTCGCTCGAGCGATTTCCCTACTCATTTCAATCGAGCGACGAGCGCTCGAGCGATCATTTCTCATTCCTCGCTCGAGCGACTCGCGCTCGAGCGGCCAATGAGAGATACCGATCGCGAGCGGCGAGCGCTCGAAATAACATCACTACAATTTACTATTTGTGTGAAACATATCCATTCGTCCGGGGAACTGCACAGTGTTCATTTATTAAAGTCGTAACAAAACTAGTTCTTTCAGCCATTCTTTCAAGCCGATTTCGCCTCGCTCATCAGAGCCATGCGAATGATGCTTACTGCAACGCTTGAGTTCGGGCGGACAACGTTTCCTGAGTTTGCTGAGCTGACCAATGCAGAACAGGTGCGCAACGATAAGAGCTACGCAAGACTTACGTACCACCGTGGTAGTACAACGAAAAGGAGTCTAACTGATGAAGAGTGAATAACCCTGATCGGCACAACTTTTTGAACCCTGAAAACTTTTGTTTCTGAATCAAAACTTTCAGTGGACACTGGCGACAACGTTCTTCTATCGCTTTCGTGTGTTTGAAGGATGCTTCCGCGCGAATAAGCACTTCCCGGATCAGCCGAATATGTGTGTCTCTGCCGATGAATCGAGCCTGCCACGGTCATATTCAGATTCTTCATCAGCTACTCCCTGCATTGTCCATTTCCGTTGGACGAGTATTTTCTCAGCACTGCCCCGCCTGGTGCGGACGTCAAAGCTGCTGTCGAGTTAGTTTGCATACGAATAGGCTGAAGCGCTTCCTGCAAAATACATGAAAAATTATCCCAATTTAGTAGTATTCAAAGAAACATCCAAAAAGCTTGTATTACTTCAAAATGCACAGGTTCTGGAAGAAAAGTGAACTGATCGACTATCTCGTAAATGCGCGAGTGGTGATTGCAAAATTGAATCTGAGCGATGAAGAATTGATCGTGGCTGTGGTACTGATGTTCTGGACTTATGGTGAGTATTGATATCTCACCAACTCTATCACAACCGCTTGGAAGCGGTCTCGAAGATCTCGAAACTAACGTCATTCTGTGAAATCCATTAGGATTCTTCATAATGTGATCATTCACTCTGCAGATGACCTATCCAAAAGCGAGAATATCATTCAAATCAGTGAGAAGTATCGCAAGAAGATACAGAAGGAGCTGCATTCATACTATCGTGATGAGCTGGGCTTGGTAGATTATGCGGCCAGAATGGGAGAACTGATGGCGATCATTCAGACGTTTGAGGTGAGTGTTACACGGAACAAACGCACCTCACTAAGAATCGTTATTGCTTCAGAAAACGAAAGATCTGAAAGAACAATTCGAAGTGATGCGCCTCTTCAACATAATGACCGACGACAATTTTGTGTATCAATTGCAGAAGGATCTAACCATTAGTTGAGCAGTACTGTCTTATCCATCATAATCTTGCCTGTATTTCCACGTTGCATACTGTCTAGAATACTGGTGCTCGAACGAATAAAAGGTTCCACTCGAATTCATTGTTTTGCGTACAGCCAAGGTCGTTTGCACCTTCTGATACCTTGCCGATTCATGCATTCGTGTTCGAACTAATTGCTTAGATTCGCTTAGATGCCAGTAAAGGGTGCGTCGAGGCAGACCGTGAGTGCATTTTACATTTTAATTGTGAAAAATGCCCATGGTTTCAGGACCGCGACTGTATGGTGTGCGGAGAAACAACTCGCATCGCTCATCTGGGGATCGACTTGTGCAGAGCGTGTGCTGTGTTCTATCGGTATAAATCCTCTACAACACTTCAGTGTCTAACGAACATTTCAGACGTGCTCGAGAGGGCAACGACTTTATCTGTAGATCCATCACTGGACAGTGCACACTAGGAAAAAGTGAGTAGCACTTGTGGAGTTCCCCGGAAGAGTCGATATGTTTCACACATTCCCTAAATTGAATTGCCTAACGTGCGGTTGGTGGTCGAGCATGGATGGAGAATAGAAACCCATCCGGCGAACTCCACGAGTATAAGTAACGGAAGGAGTTATGAACGGAAATATGAAAACAAACAAAAAATCAGGCCTCAACTGCAAACGATGCCGGTACGATCAGATCGTTGTGCTGCTGGAGCGTTCCGGCGCGTTGCATAAAATGAAGGATCTCGAGGATGATTCTCTAATCGACGATCCTTCCTCATCACCAGGCAAAACTGCTCGGCCACTACTCGAGCGAGTGAATATGCACTACAAGTCTGTCAAATCACCTTCACGAGATCATCTCATAGAAATAATCGCAGCACCATGAGCCTGCATCGACTGACCAGTGAGTTGAACGCGAGGCGCGAGCCACCACATCCGCTGGAGATCAGTTTGGAGAAAGGGGTATGACCCATTCTCATTTATTTGCGAAACCATGACCTTTTCAGCCGTTCTTCTCCGCTGATTTCGCTGGTATTACTGGCTCAGTGCGAATTCTGATGACTGCAGCGCTTGAGTTTGGAAACAACGCGTTTCCTGAGTTTTCACGATTATCTGATGCTGAGAAGGTTTACGAATACCTTGATCTGCCTTTCAACATCAATGTTTCAGTGGGAACTAGCGATGAACTTTTTCTACCGATTCCGCATGTTCGAGGGTTTCTATCGGACAACGAAGATCTTCGCGAACGAACCGAACAAGTTGGATTAACGTTTGTCAGTTTGATGTCAATTTTATGTTAAGGTGTTTCGTCAGCTTCTCCACCTACTTCACTGTGCCATTCGATGAGAAGTTCTACGAAACGGCGCCCGAAGGAGCGGACATCCCGGGAGTGATGCAGTGAGTTGTTGTGCAATCATCGATCATATCTAAAAATAAACTGTGGAAATATCGAAAAACAAGCGGTACATTTGAGTTCATGGTTATGGTTCATTCATTCTCTAGATCAGATTGCATCTGCACTTGTCCGATCGATAGTTCCATAAGTTCAGGTACATGCGTCGCGGTGAGCAGCAGCATAAGATGAAGGAGGTTCGGGATCTCTTCGCTAGACTCAGCTTGAGCGAAGAGGAGTTTCTCGCCGTTGCTGTGCTCATGTTCTGGACAACGAGTAAGCTTCATTTTATTGTTGAGAAGTGGGATTTTGGCGTCCACTATGATACTGTTCAGGGTCAACATGTTTTTACATAATGATAAATGGAAACTATTCTGCATTTCAGGCGGACTTGCTGTGAGCGATGAAATCGCAGAGCTTGGTGATCGCTATCGCGAAGAAGTTCTCAAAGAGCTGCACGCATTCTATCGAGAGGAAATGAATATTCATGACTATGCGACCCGGCTCGGCGAGCTAATGATGGTGATGGAGGTGTTTGAGGTAGCGTTTTGTCCCACAAAATGTCGGTAACTCGTTCATTCTCCAGAGAACCAAGGAGCTCAAGGAGCACTTTGAGATGCTGAGACTCTACAACATTATGACTGACGACAACTTCATCTACCGTCTCCAGAAAGACTTGACCATCAAATAATCCCGGGATCTGGGAAGTAATAAGTGTGCATAGAAATGAAATCACCCGTTCATTCTTATTCAAGACTCAGTTATACTTGCTTTCACGCCTACACTCGATTGTGCTACTCCATGAGATTATCACTTCTACTGTGTACAAATAACGAAACAATCCGATAAACTACTATCAAATTTTAGCCGTATCCGTATCTGACTTGTTGAGCATGAAATGCGACAATAGACATTTTGTTATTTCTCCGAAGCTTTTCATTGTGAAGCGCCGATAAACATATTGGCAGCATAAAGAGATCGTTGAAAACGATTGGAGCATATTCAGCAATGGCTGACTATCAACGGAAGGTGTTGATCATAATCATCCATCTACTAGTTCTTGCCGCAATTGTCGATAGCGTTTCAATAAAGATTCGCGTAAAGAGGGGTTACCAGACCGATCCCAAGTACCGCTGGGACCCTTCGCAGCCAATTCCGTACTTCTTCGACTCTTCTCTACGTAAGGTTTCCCACTTTCTTTAGAAAGCGTTTTATGCGATTTTCAGCCAGTGATTACATTTCTGTAATTCGCCAAGGAATCGCTCTTTGGCAGAACTCGACGTGCCTCAACTTTCTTGAAAATGCGAACGGGAATTCGGCAATTAGATTCTTTTTGGTAAGTTTCAAGTTGAATTGCAGACGAGTAGAAATATTTCGAAATCACTCATAGGGTCCATATTGTTATGGAGATCTCGGTAGACAAGGGAAGCGAACGCAGGATGTTTCGATCGCGATCGGATGCAATAAGGTCAGATATTCGAAACTTCTTGTGTTCACCGGAAGAGTATCCATCGTTCCTGGGAACTCCGCAAGTGTCAAATCTTCAATCAAGGTGCATTCATGATGTTCAGTTGGGCACTGTAATGCACGAAATCAACCATGCGCTCGGCTTCTTCCACACTGTTTCACGACCGGATAGGAACGAGTAAGTGATTGTGGCACTTCTGTAGCTCCCCGAAAGAGCTTCGAACCTATATCCACCCTCGGCCGGCAAAAACCAACCTCAATTTTGGAATAAGAAACTATTCCTCTGGAGAGAAAAAGATGTTCCGTGATTATTTGATCATGTAGAGTCCTTGATTATTCAGATCCGTCATAATCAACTACAATAACATCAAGACCAAGGAGAGGTATAATTTCGTCGAGGTATGTATCCTTTAGGACAATTTCGTTATTGTATTCAGAACGTCCCCAGCGCCGATAATTCATTCAACGTGCCCTACGACTACGGAAGCGTGATGCAGTACGAACAGAGTAAGTAGTTATCAGATGATCGAGGACTGATTTCATTACTTCCGACGCCTTCGCTATCAATTCTGACATCCCAACAATCGTCGCGCGCAACAAGTGGATGCAGAACACAATGGGACAGCGAGCTCGTAAGTTGGTATTATATTTTCTTAGAAAGATTACCGGATAAAAATTAAGCAAGAAGCAATTTAATTCAGGAGCTGCATTCTCCGACATCAAGCAGGTCAACCTAGCTTTCCAGTGCGGTGGTCAGTTTAATTGTGAAGGTTGCATTAATTGAGCCTTTGCAGCCAAATGCCCAGGCAAAACATGCGTCAATGGAGGCATCGCCAATTCAAGGTACTGCTCAAAGTGAGTGATACTTGAATAATTTCTGCAATAGCTGATCTCGAGGTGTCTCTGCCCGCGTGGTTTCGGTGGTGATAGTTGTGCAACCGTAGACAAAGGCGACGCTCCAGTGTGCAATGGTGGAGTACTCACGGTTAGTAGGGGGGAGGAGGCATTGATAAGCTAACCTATGCTACACTGAAGGCCACTGCGCAACCACAGACCGTCGTCGCCAGTGTGGGCACTAACGATTGGGTTCCGTATCCGGTGGCGACTAATTGCTACTGGATGATCAATGTTCGATCGAAATCATGGAGCTGGTGACTACCGATCGTTACAGGCGCCCGCGGGCAGTAAAGTGGTGTTCACTCTGACAGCCGCTCCTTCTTCCTGCGTGCAGAATTGTGTGTGGCAAGGCGCGGAAGTTGTGCTGGGCAACTTTGACGCTGCGGGAGTGACGTGAGCACTTTGTTGAAATGAGTTTCATGGCATTCAAATAACTAATTGAAATAATTGCAGGATGTGCTGTCCTTCCTTCATCGGTCAGCCGTTCATTTCGACAGGAAATATGATCATCGTACGAGGATTCGCTCGATCAAATCTCGCTAATTTCTCATTTCAATACAGCTACGTTTAGATGATATCTTCCGCAACATCAAACGTTTTTGTATAATCATTTATCGTGCATAGGTGAAAACGAATCAGATCACCACGCGATCTTGTCTCCTTTGTGGTTGTAGTAGTTTCCGTTGTGACCTTCCGTCAATGAGAGGATCAGCTTGGACAGCGGGACCGTAGACTCATCGACCTTCAATGCAATCATATCGACTAAACGGAAGTATTTTGGGATACAAGATACTGAATATTGTGAATTGTTGATTGTGAACAGATGGAGAAGTCAGGGATAACAAACTGACCGACAGCGCGGCATCCGGTCCGCCCTTGTCCGTCCTCACCCATCCGGGACAGAAGGAGGTGGCGCGAATGCGGTCGTCCTTCCACTCAACGGCCAGACGGCGGGTGAGCATGTTCAGCGCGGACTGCAATACTCGCCCTTTTTCAAGGAACCAATGACACCCTAGCACTGAAGACCTCCTATGCCGTAGCGTAGAAGTGATGTGATGCTGTTCGATAACGTCTAGTACCTTGCTCATCGCGTAGATTGACATCCGTTTCTCGTTGGGCATCTTGGGAGCAAAGTCCAGCGATCCGAGAATGGAAGAAATGTTTGCAATCTGAGCCGATCCCTTCTTCGACGCGGCTCTCTTGAGGAGTGGGTAGAACTTCTGTAATTCGAGCCTTAGATGATCGATCGAAATACAATGTGAAACAAATCGAATTAGACTTTGTTAGTTTTCTCTCTGAAAAATTCATAGAAAACAGCGGTTCTGTTGTTGAGACTCACATTCGCAATGAGCAGTGGGGCGATGGTGTTTACATCGAACTGGTTGATGATTTCCGCCTTCGAAACCTCTCCGTTCAGTAGTGCTGGATAGCCGATGCCTGCGTTGTTGACGAGAATGTCCAGGCCTGCTTCGCCCACGATTTTGGCCACCTGTGGAAGAAACAGCGGTACTTGTGGAGTTCACCGGAAGAGGCTTTATCCACCATCCATCCCCGACCACCAACCCTGGGTTAGGCAATCTAATTTAGAGAACGAGTGAAACACATCCATTCTTCCGGGAAACACCACAAGTACTTGTCTCAACTACGAAAATTATTAACCTCCTGAGCTGCGTTCGCAATCGAGTCTTCATTCACTACTTCCAGTTGAACGATGCGGAGCTTGGGGTTGTTGAGCGCCTTCAGCTCCTAAAGCTTGAGCCATCATACATGCAAACATAGCGACTAACAAAAAGTATGAAGAAAAAGTTCAAACCTTGGCCGATGTGATATCTCTCGCGGTTGCAATCACGATGGCGATCAGAGAGGAAGTGCCTGGTCAGACCTAGTCCGATTCCACGATTGGCGCCAGTAACCAGCACTGAACTCATATCCTTCTTGATCCTGATCACTGTGGAGTGAGCTGTCTCGACCAGTTCGTTTTATACATTTCCTCGATTGTGGTTTGTGTCGAGGAAGAAACTAGAGAGGATCGGCTTTTTGAAGTTGATCAGGAGGAGGGGAGGGCTACAATATCGGCACGGTTGACATGAAGACTGGAAGGCATATTGACATTCACAGATATCTACTGATCGTAAGTGATATGTTTTTCAGCCCAAACGAATGCTGGTTAAAATTCTTCACTTGAAAATTAGAAAAACTAGCGAAAAACGATACTCGATGTTCCAAAGCAACCTATCGAATTTGTGCCTCCTTTCACTATAGTCAGGCACAAACAAAGCTGTCCCATCTTTAGCACACTCGTGGCACACCGGCACATCTTTGAATGTCTTCTCATTCCGATCGTTAAGTGCAAACATCACTGAACGGGATCACCAAGTGCGAAGAGGACTCTTACCCAAAATCTAGAATATCGCGTGCGAAAGAAGCTATGCCAAAAATCGTGGTCAGAAGCTTCCTTTACAATTTTAAAAAGGATCCATACAAATAGCTGCTTGCTTGCAAATTGCATGCAAATGTATTTTTAACATAAACGTGTGGGTGGCAATAACAATTTTTAAAAGCTCGTTGGATTTGATATTTGGTAGCATCAAAATAACATAGCGGATGTCTATTGTGCATCCCGCTTGCAGCTGATTCAATGGATGAGATAAAAGCTCGTTGTGAATGGATGGATCACATTCGACTATGGCCGACTACCAGCGAAAGATTCTTCTGATACTGCTAATAGTTGCTGCAACAGTGGCCGCAGGAGAATCGACGACTCAGGTGACAAAATCGATGAAATTCGAATAATTCTACATCGAAACCTTCCTAGGCATCGATCAAGTCGCTGGTAAACGAGAAAAGCGGAAGGACTGCAGAGGATCTCGAAAAGGCGCGTCAACAATTGTTTGGATGTTCAGAGTAGAAACTTTTCCAGATCAAGACCGCGTTCGTGGCACTCAACCAGAAGGTGCTCACATCGGGAGAAAATGCAACAGAGGAGAATCCGCAATTGAAGGTTCGATATGTTCTCAGCAAATTACGCAGACGAGAAAAATTATTACTTTTTCATCAAACTCTTTCGGAACTAGGGTGATCATCGTCCGATGAGAACCGGCTGAACGAGAGCAAGACTCAAGGTTCTTCCAGCCGGTTTTCATGTGACGGTGATCATCCGACCTAAAACCATTCTTTCAGGCAGTACTCGCTCTGGATTGGGGTCCGAAGTCTAACGAAACAACAGTCAGCGAAGTGGCGTTGAACAAGGGAATCAGGGAGTACCTCATGGGCGTGAGTTGTCGAGGTTTTTTTCAGCAGTTCACTGTTTTGCATTCACATCGTCTTCCCCCCTCAAACTGCCCCGGCCAAGAGGTGTGTGATACCTTCGCAGGGCGACATCGCCGTCAACCCCGAACAGGCAGCTGCGCATACTGCGGGAGAATCCACGACTGCAGCACCGGGCAAGAAACCCGCTTCACGGTGATTTATGTACAATGTGGCATCGCAGCATTTCTTTTTCTCCTCTCCTAGCAATTGACAGTAATGCCTAACTGGCAGAGCTATCCATGGATAAAGTATGCGCTCTCTCATCAAGTAGACTAGCATCAGCACACTTCACCATGAGAGCTATGGTAGACTCTTGTATTCAACGGAATCGCCCCAATCTCACAGTGGATCAGTTATTTTTCAGCCGCAAGCGAGGCTTCCAGACCGACCCAAAGTACGCATGGGACATCACGCAGCCCATTCCGTACTTCTTCGATCCGTCTCTCTGTGAGTTTTTTTTGCATCTTTCAAATGTTGTTTTTTCAGTATCCCTGCTCTCAGAAAGTCGAAAGGGGCATGCGAATTCTGATGATTTATTATAATGATCATTATAATGATATTCTTCGATCATCAATGTTTTTTTCTGTAATGGTATTTCCAGCCGCCTCAACGATCACCGTCATCAAGCAGGGAATCGCCCTCTGGCAGAATAATACGTGCATCAACTTCGTTGAGAACCAGAATGGGAACAATGCTCTTAGATTCTTCTCGGTTGGCGTCACCTCTGGCGGAAGCGAAATGGTGGCAAAACAATGTTCAGGGCGCCGGCTGCTATGCTTCAATTGGCCGTCAGGGAACCCCGACGCAGGATGTTTCTATTGGAGTAGGATGCGATAATGTGAGAACATAATCTTCGCTGCAGATCCAAATGGTTATTTCAGCTCGGCACGGTAATGCACGAAATCAACCACGCGATCGGCTTCTTCCATACGATGTCGAGACCAGATAGGGACAAGTGAGTGATTGGTCAAGACTTTTCTCATTTCTCCTTCAGTTTCATCAGCATCAACTACGCAAACGTCGACACGAGCGAGCAGTACAACTTCGTCAAGGTACGGTGCGTCCTGGTCGCAAACTCTTTCCTTTTACAGTTGCCTTGGCCTGTACAGTGTCATGTCCACAGGAGTCAAAATAAAATAAAATATCTACCTTCAGAACGCGCCCGGTGCAGACAACTCGTTCGGCGTCACCTACGACTACGGCAGCGTGATGCAGTACGATCAGTGTGAGTGATACTCGATGTATACAGAATTTTGTTGAGCGTCTCATTTCGAATGCTCTTTTCTGATTTCTGTTCAGACGCCTGGGCGGTGAACAGCAACATCCCCACGATGGTCGCCACAAACAAGTGGGAGCAGAACACGATGGGACAGCGAACTGGTGATGTTTGGAACATACTTCTCGAGTTCACCGGACGAGGCGTTTTGCAAAAATTCATAGAATGAGTGAAACATTTCCGTTCTTCAGGGAAAGGCTATAACATCAAATGAATTTGATTGATTTCATGAGCTGCCTGGTCCGACTACAAGCAGGCGAACCTCGCTTATAACTGTCCTGGTAAGTGTGAATCGGGCATTTGGAGAAATGAATGTGATAATTTGCAGCCAAGTGCCCGGGCAAGACCTGTTTGAACGGAGGCATCGCGAATTCGAGAGACTGCACCAAGTTTGATTTGTCTTTTGCTCCATTCCTAGACAGCTTATTCTCCAGGTGCCTCTGCCCGCGCGGATTCGGAGGCGCGAGCTGTGATTCTCTAGCTACCTCAGACGCACCGGTGTGCAATGGAGGAACACTCACCGTAAGATGAGCTCACATAGAACTCAGAAATGCCTGATTTGGCAATATCTCCTCACTTTCAGGCCACTGCTCAGCCCCAAACAGTGGTCGCGGCTGCCGGTACCAACGATTGGGTCGCGTACCCGACTGCGACCAGCTGCTACTGGATGATCAATGTAAGAGCAAGTCTTTGTTATTTTGGTACGGCTATCATTAGAGCTAACTCATCTACAACTCAAAGAGTTATCTCTTTGAGGCGCCTGCTGGCAAAAACGTCGTTTTCACCCTCACCGCCGCTCCCGCTTCCTGTGTGCAGAACTGCGTCTGGCAAGGAGTCGAGATCAATATGGGCAACTTCGACGCGTATGGAGTGACGTGAGTTCCTTTCAGTTCGACAACTGCACCTCTCCGGACGACAGGGTGAAAATGAAATGAGTTTCAGTGATTTCCTAAAAGAAAAGATTTCTCGCAGGGTTGGCGGTAGGGGATAGATGGCGGTTATGTGGGTAATGGGCATTATCCGGAGATGCCAAAACTGTTAACAGTACCAAGCCGAATCTTACCTTTCAGTATGTGCTGTCCATCCGCCATCGGTCAGGCGTTCACCGCTACTGGCAATCTCGCAATCATCAGAGGATACGCCCGATCCAATCTCGCCAATTTCACCTTCCAGTATAGCTATGTTTAATAAACTTATTATTGTCAATGACCAATTTGAGCAGATTTATACAGAAAAAAAACGATATGTGTCTCAGGAAGATGACATTCCTCGCGTTGAGTTGGTTGTCCGTAGACGTGGTTGATAATTTGAAAGCAATTCGACCCTCATTGCAAGTCAGTCGCGGAATGGAGGGTCGATATCTGAATGGAATATGTGAAATGCTGATGAGTAGCATTCTTACCGAGGGACAAGGATGAAAATAAGAATTGGATCGATCATCGGAAAGAGTTGGCCGCACATTAGACCGACTGTGCCCATTCCGCCCATTGCCGATTCTAAACACATTTTGTCGTCTTTGAGTTTACCAGTTTAGTAGAAACTTTCCAGAAGTACTCACCAGATTCAAGTGGCGCAATGAGCATGAATGCAACGGGAATGACGGAAGTGAGCACCGGTACTATTGTCTGAAAATTTCATATGTGGTGTTAAAATCTCGGTTTGACCAAGTTGCATGTCGATTGCTTCTCCGGGAGGTGAGAAATAATCGAAACACGAAAAGTGCGGAATGTTCACCTCGCAACTTTTCAGCGCCTTTCCAGAATTTAACCCTAATTGTTTACCCATTAACCTTTCCGAGATTTTCCGAATTTTCCATTATCCATTTCTCTGCAGGGAGATACGGACTTCGGTGAAATTGCGTTCTTTCGACAGCGAAATTGCAGAGATACTAATCATTGCCAAGTTTTGATTGATAAAATGCACGATTTCTTTGAAAGCAAAATGTAATGTTCCTGCTATGTACGGATAAGGTGGACCCATAGGAATAAGGTGGCGGGTTCACCTTATTCCCATGGGTCCACCTCAACCAAACAGAGTTATTTAACCTGCCAAACTAGGGCCCGAAAGAGCTGTTGCTGCATGCGACGCGTCTTCGGCTTTAGATGCGGCCTGAATCGTAGATTATCGACAAAGTCAGCACGAAGCTCTCACTTCACGGCCCCTGTAGCTCCGACTATTCGCCAGATGCAGAATAGAATGACAGCAACGGAGAGAGCGACGTAGAAAACAGCGATAGACAACGCTACCACAGTGGATGCTTGCCAATCTTTGTCCCCGTTCTCACCGCGTGCCTACACCAGGGATTTTCGTATTTGACTCGCGCACCTCGACTTACCCAGACGAGAAAGGCGATAAATCCTAGCATATTGTCGGAGTAGATGTCGATTTTGTATACTTCCTGGAATGAGTATACTATATTTGCAGTTAATTCAACACGATTGTTAACCAGCATGATAGGAGCAAATGCACTGCGATGTTCCTCTGAAGGAGACATCCAAGTGCTGGCGTCCATGACAAGGCTTACTATAACGGGTTTAGCACATTTTTATATGCAAAAATAACCTCCGTAGACGAGATCCGCACCGATAGCTAGTGCTAGCCAATTGCGCCACGGATTTCTCTGAATCCGCGAGAGCCAAGGAGGTCTGAAACGGAAATAAATCAAATCTGCGAAACAGCCACGCGCACTCACTCGCACAGCAACACGAAGCGATAAATATAGTGAAATGCGAGAAGAATGAACGTCTGGTAGAACCGTATGCGGTTGGCTTGTCAACGAACCGCCGAGGGAAACAGATGAAACCGTCATCAGTCATATGACCTTGCTGCCAAAGAAAGAATGACGAATAAAACATGCAACAAACCGGAAGAGCAATTGTATGTGATAGGGAAATGAAGATATCAACCAGGGAGAACAACATAAGCAACCAGCGATAAGGACCAACCTGAAAAAGTGATGAATTTTCAAAACTCTGATATTATGTACTTACATGCTGTACTTGATTGACGAGAAGAACGTAAATGAGCATAGTGTTCATGTTAATCGATATAGCCGTAGTTGAATACGAAAAGACCTGAACAATCATGTTTTGTTGACTTTTCAAAACAAATTTAGTTTTTATACAAATAGTTCACTCCATAGTATTCACGAAACATAATTGTTGAATTTGCTCATTGATGATACTACCCAACATGAATAAGTTAGAAACTGAAAGTCGAATGAAATTTACAGTATTCTTGCTCGGTCTGCTATTGAAGGCAATTATAACAAAAACCAATGTTCGCGTGTGATTTTTTCACGATTCACAGCCCGTCTTCAAAACAATTCAATATGCTATATTTTCTTTGCAGGGTCACACGATGTCTAACCGAAGAGGAAAATGTGATAACATTGGTTTCGGTCGTGTCTGAACTCGGCGAAAGCAGACAAGCAAATGCAAAATCGTTCGCCGAACTACCGTGTAGTAGTCAGCACTTGGTGGTGATGCCATCTATGGCGGCTGCTCTTGCTGTGTGCTATTGCAATGTGATCCCGCCTGCTGAATTGCAATATGTTAGGGCAGGGTTGTCAGATAAGAAAAGAGTGAATGAGCAGCTATCCTAGTTATTGTGATTTTTGGTCAAGCAGAGTGAGAGAGATATCATAGAGGGAAAAGATGACAATATTTGTTATTGTAGTCATGTGATAGTAATGAGAAATTCACGAGGGAAAAGGTGTTTTCTTCCGCTGTCCTCTCATTGAGACCCGCAAATTCAATGTTCAAAGAACCTCCAACCTTTTTTTCCCCATCCAAACAACGAAAATTTCAAACGCTTGAGAGACCTGTAGTGTTAGTGCGCGCGCCGTCACGAGCGGGCGAGAAGAGGAACCGCGGTCGATACTCTCTCACCTACCATATATTGCGAAATCGGTGTAGGAGACACTTGTTTCTTATATCAAGCCCTCGCATTCAATAAATCGACATACGCCATATTTTATGCTTTGCTTACATGCAATTGGCGGAACGTTGTTTTAAGAAATCAAATAAAAAGTGTGAGTTATTTTTGTTGTGGAGGAGAGGATATTGGGGGGATATTGGTGAAACGAAAGTATCAGAAGGAAAGTAAACGTGGGCAGTTCACGAAATTCAACGAAAGTTATCGAAAAAATAGCGAATGTAATTCGGGCATTTCATTTATTTTTCAAGTTTGCTAACTGAACTCATTTTGTAAGCTTGCTCATATTTCTGAGTTGAGTAGAATAACCACGAACGAACTGAATTCGGAATCATTTTTTTCTGTTTCTTCAGGATTGACTTGAAAATGAAACATCATTCATGTTTTGAAATCCTTCGAAATTTGCATTATCCCCGCGGTCGACTGTTCGTTTATTTTTTCCGATCAAACTCTGACTATGCCACGCTCTCTCTCGTTTCTCTGCTTGTCAATGGTAATGAAATTCGAACAACGTCGACTGCGGTAGCTGCGAGCGAAAACATCTTGTCGATGCCTATATAGGACTAGTTATATACCATAAAGCAACATCTCGTCATGATTCTTTTTCTTCTACTCTCGATCGCCTTCAACTGCCACAGTGCCTACATCGGAATTCTCAACAACTGCCCCGGAACGAAACTGGTTAGTGCCATCGCAGGGCTATATGACTCTCAATACGCGACTTTCTGTAGGTGGGTTGAGAACATTCCGATGAGAACCAACTGGATGAGAACCTAGTGAGGGCGAGAGAAAACTTTTGTGTCATAATCGGAATATGCAAATGGTTCAGTAGGTTATCATCCGAATGTTCTCATCCATCCAATTCGTCCAACTCTTTGAGGTAATTCGCCTCGACTATCCTCAATTCGGGGATGCTGACGGCTCCGTGCACAATCTGACGCACGGACAGCGCGTCGTTACTGGCGGCATTCCGCACCTTGGTTCCGTACAGATCACGGGTGAGAGGGCACTAGGTCGGATGATAACCTACCGGATGAGCGCCATTTGCATATTCCGTCTATTACATAACAGTTGCTCTCTCGTCCTTATTAGGCGCTCATCCAGTTGGTTATCATCCGAACGTTCTCATCCGACCTAGTGCCGGTGAGAGCACATTGAACATCTTCAACTTCTTCTGCTCAACTATCCGACTCAAATGAAGCAAGCAGTCAGGTTCAGCATTGGGAGAAATGGCAATATGACACGTCTGCACTTTTTGGTATTCTATCCCTATCCTTCTCACGCCCCGCCTCACTTCTCAAGCAGAGCACACATATAGACCCCCGGGCCAAAAAGTGCAGAAGTTCCGGCAATTTATACTGACTGAGGACCAACTAATGCATAAGCAGGCGCGGCGACTGGTCTGACGCACGCCTCGTTCGCCAATGTCGCCGCGGCTCTGGACAGATTCGAGATCAACATTGAGACAGGGTTTGATGTCGGCATGCAGATTGTTGCGGATAGGTGAGGTTTTGTCTCTTTGCGCAACTGTTCGCTCTTGTAAAACCATTTAACGAGAAATTTCGAATGATCGGAGAGGTTGTTGGAGTGATCTTTTTTCAGACCGCTTCTAAACGGCTCACCCGAGTATTTCAACGGGAAACTGACGTGCAAGAGTGCTACGTGCGCCCAATTCTCTGCATACAAGCGCCTTGTCAATTCGTTTCGAGCACTTTCCATTTTACCGTTCATCAACGATTGATCTATCTTTCAGTATGGAACAGCTGTTGCCGGCAGCAACTACAACCTCACCATTTGCCCATGATCATGCGATGTATCCCCTGTTTATCTGCTGATTACAATTCCGCAATTTTTCCGCTTTATTGTGCACAATCCGCAAGACAAATTGGCGACAAATGAACGTTTATGCTTCAGCAAGCGCTAGTTTGGGGCGGTCAGTGCTTGCTAAAGTTCAGGACAGGAGTGCCTTTCGAAAGACTCATAGATGACGGAGCGTCCGTTCTTGAGTTACGGCACACGCTGAGATATCGCACGAATGCTTTCCTGAATATTCATGATTCTGAAAATATTTCGAAACGAACAAACCGAAAGTCGGTAGTGCAGATAATCACGAATAGAGAAGCTGAAGGAAGGGTTATTTTGCAATTTTCTCAAATGTTTGAGCGGTCGTAGCTTACGAATGAAATGGGAAATGTAGGGAAGAGTTGATTCCAATCTATTCCAAAACCATTCAGGGTCATTTTTCACTTTTGAACGGGCAAAAATGTTTACATCCTTCCTTGTTATTCAAAAACCCTTCCTTCCAACTGCGTGTTTTTGCACATTTTCCTCATTAATAGCTCTAACATGCTAATGGGTTGAGGTATTATCATGCATAATAGCTTAAATCGAAGGTCAGTATGGCCCAAACATATTCTATGCTATAAACTCGCGCGCACATTTTCCCCCCATTTTTACAAAGGCATAGTTTGTTTCTCTCACCCCTTCCTTCAGCTTCTCTAATCACGAATATGGGATCGAGAAGAGGATGCGAAGCGCAGCAGAGTGGTATGGGAATTGACGCCCACGACTGACTGATTCCTATAATTTTAAACAGCTTTTCAAAAAAGCGAGCAACGCTTACCGAAAATTGGAAGCACAAGACAGACCCAGATGGGAAAATAGTTGAATATTAGGGGGTAGATGGCCTGCAAGTGTCAATGGAATTGATTGAATCTTAAAATTATCTTACTTGGAACACGAGTGAGAGGAAAAGTTGACGATGGAGTTTCATGCTTCGTTGGCTCGTTGCATTATTTCTGATTAGGTCAAAGAAAAAGACAAAGAACACAGTGAGTACTAACTTTAAAAACGCGTGTATGACGAAGCCGCAGTGCAAAATGACAACGTATGCGACAAGACTGAAAGAAGCAGCAATAGAAACGCCGATGAAAGTTCTCCAACGCGGTTTCGAAAATGTGTCGACTTCCTGAAAATGCTTGAATAAGTGCAAAGAAGAAACACACTTGCCCAGTACTGTGCAATCAAACAATCCTTCGCGGATCCGTTGCGATGAAACAGCGGAGATGAAACATTGCCTTCGAATAGAGGAGCGAGCGCGGGTACGTTAATATCATCCGGCGCAAGGATTACGTAGTTGATGAATAGGCTGAAATTTATTTCAGTTCTGAATGTTCCCTAGATGCTGTGTACCAGGCAAAGTAGATAGCAAACACAGAGAATAACAGCGCAGAGAAGATTTTTGAGGAGTTTTCAGATAATGAGGACTGAATAGAAGTTAGCTATGGGTACAAAGTATATTGTATAACCTTGTGATCGCAAGTTTCCGATAAAGAAAACTTGAAGCGAGAATGGGAAGCGCAGTCTGATAAGCCGCGATATAAATTGAAGGCCCAGGACGAGAGTTGAAGATGCCGTGTCCTCGAACTAGTACCGAATTTTCGTACATTTCGGGAATCTTAAAGTCGTGAAACGAATTTTCGGAGAACAGTTAGTGACATACAGGGTATACGAGCCAATGAATGATGGTGAAATAAATATCGAATGTGGAAAAGAACGTAAGAAGATAGTGATAAGATCCGAGACCGCGCATTTTTGATGTTTTCAGAATGAAGATTAGCAGGCAATTGATGACGATTGATGCCACTGAAGCGTCATAATAAGATATTTTACAAAATGTTGAAATAAACCTGAGAATGAATGCTGCCATATGAGCGAGAAATCCTGAAATGCATTGACCTTTTGGAGCCAGGAAACTAATGTGATACTGACATTGACAAACTGATTCTGAAACTGTCTCGAGTGCATTGTGAAAGATGTGGGGATTAGAATAATATTGAATCTTGATAACAGATCTTATATACAATCATGGGTGAGAATTCGCGACAATTCTGATGATTGTGTAAATTTCCGTGTTCGTATTTGCGACAAAGCGAATTGTATAAAGAAAGATGGTGAGAACTTTTCCATCAGCATCAAACACCCACCTTGTGAGCGATGTCTAATACAATATCGCTCTTAAACGAAGAACTAAATTTGGAAGGGATGCTGTGTCCTACATGCTTGCTCATCCCGTCAACACTACTCAGTTCATTGGAAAGCCCATTTTGCATTCGCAAAGCAACATTTCCAGCGTTTGGTTTTCGATAATGTCAATTCAACGCCAACGCTAATGTGATGGCGAGATTTCTTGACTTGAATGATCGCATGCGGAGAACTATCGATGAAAAATGTGATGCGCCCTCATTGTTCCTGGGGGAATACGTCGTATACGACTGTACACTTCACTCAGTGCCTGACAAAGGGCGATAATGTGGTAGGCACTTTTATCAAACGACATATTGTTGCCGCCGAGGTCAATCGAAGCTTTTCTCTGCAGAAGGTTCGGTGGTGATGAAGAAGCTTCGAGCTTATTGGTCCGATCGCGTTAAACCGTTCATGGTCAAATGATGTGACCGTTCATAGAAAAAGAAGATCACCCGCCTCCTAGAAGCTTCCCTGGAGGATTGCTCGTACTTCTTTTACGTTTATTGTTATCAGTATCTGAAAAGGACGATGTCTTGGGTTGCCCTCGTCGCTGACAACTCTGTATTCGGTGGGCTTTAATTTAATTATGAGTACAACTGTACGTTATTTAGGATTTGCGTTGGTCCTCAACGTTCTCACTTTACACCTGATCGTAACTCGATCGAGAAAGGAAATCGGAAGCTACAAGTACTTGCTGATCGCGTTTTTATGCACGGATACGATCTTTTCGATAATCCACAAGCTCTGTCAACCAGTACGTTATATATTCGATGCATTACCATCATCGTCCGCATACCGCATGCCATCCAATGAAAATATCATCGAAGTGCATCCTCCCGCAAACTCAACCTAACCTTCCAGGTCCTCTCATTCCGCGGCGGATTCTTTGTTTCCTACGGTGAGGGGCTCATAGATGACGCGTTCGCGATGACTCTGTATGGAGCTTCGGGATCACTTGCTTTTCCGCTTCTCGCTTGTCACTTTCTCTATCGAGCACTGGTTGTGTCAATGTCGAAACGGTAAGTTATCATACTATGGATCAAGGCTGATTAAAATCAGATTCAAAGAAGAGCTTTCCAGGCCTGGTCTGCAGAAACTGTTTCGCAGCAGGCTTCTGGCAGCATTCATTGCATCACTACTCATACTGGATGCGACAGTGTGGATCTACTTTAATTACCAGCTGCGACTCGATCCAAAGTAGAGTTTCTCAATTCATCACAGGAACGCTCAGGAGTGACATTTCAGCGATGAAGTAATACGAGCGAAGATTTCGAACGTTCATCCAAACTTGGCAAAACGTACCGAGCTCATCGCTATTGTGCCTATTGTGAGGATGTACGCTGAACTTAATCAGAATTGTGTTGTTCAGATTGACGGAAAACTGAACATGAAAGTCGCAAGGAATGCACTACCGCTTCTTGCTATTGCCGGATCGTCGTTCCTAATCATCGTTCTTTCTGCGTGGAGGTGTTTCTTTCCATTTGTTTCGTGTGATTCAGCTTGAGTTAGGATTTTATTCAGGATAATCATTGCGCTGTATGTACACACATCTTTGAGCGCGGCCTTGAGAAACATGCATAGACGCATGTTCATTGCTTTGATAGTTCAGGTCAGCGGCGTGTTTGCTCATTCTTTCCTGATCAAGCCGCTTTTTTCATTTCAATATTTTTCCAGATGCTTGTTCCTACACTCACGATGTTCGCTCCTTCCGTCGCTGCAATATCTCTGCCGTTCTTGCCTATGGTATCTTGTTCAATAGATTTGATCTCAACAACGTTGTTCCAGGCATCGCTTGACATTCCTGACTGGATCATCGGCACGTGCTATTCACTCTATCCTGTCTGTATGTATCCAGTCTTTTCAGAAATTCCAAAAAACATCGCTCGTTTCAGTGGATCCTCTGGTCATAACACTGTGCATTCGTGATTATCGCATCGGGCTGTTCCAGATGTTCCAATGTCGTCACGCAAAACAACATCACACTGCGTCTCTTGTAAGCTCGTAATTCTTGTTGAATTCGAATATTGCATTCTCAGAGAAACAATTCTTCTGTGTTTAAGGTTCATCGAAATTCAATTCACACAGAAGCTGCTACTCCATTTTAAGATGCCTAAATGAGACAACATTCAAGACAAGTCATATGTTTCAATGATCTCCATCTCGTTATTATTTTTTCACATTTCAATTCTGTTTGTCGGAGTTCATTCCGTTTAACGGCATTCGTCCCTTTTACCATACAGCAGTCTCAAGGGACTAGACTAAATGGTCTGCACTTGTCTGTAGTTCTTGCGAACAACGTAAGAGACCTTTCATGAGAGAACGTACCTTCCCCACGGATGACTTTTCTGCAACCCCTCCCAATATTCTACGGACGATGTTCTCATACCGAGTGCTGATTCCCATCCCCATATGGAGGGATATGGGTCACTCCTCGCGGAGTACCAGCTTGGCCTCCAAAAAACTCGGGATTTTCAAAGTCGACCAAAATCCAAAAAGTGACGTCTCCTAGGGGTAATTTTGGGCGTAGATTCCAAAAAAAGCACTTTCGAAACGGTTGGAAAACGTTAAAAGGTCGAAAAGCCCGAAAAACGTCGTTTTTCTGGCGGCTTGAAAAAAATTAACCCACGTTACAATGGGTTTATTTCAGAATCGGATTCTCCGTGAAATTCTGTAAACGGAACAACTTTTTTTTGCCCAATCGGTGTGGGGGCCCGGGGTCTTATGTAGCCTCGAAAAGGTTGCCCTTTGATCGCGCGCTATGAGTGGTCTTTTGAGTGACTGCGTAATGCTTAGCGATGCCTCGCACACACCCCCGGGTTCGACTCCCCGCCGTTGCAGATTTTTTTTGCCAGTTTTTAATCGCATTTGTACTG
>LS520527.1:523506-541127 GCA_900490845.1 Pristionchus japonicus
TAGCGCTTGAGCGCTGAACCAAAATATGCAAATTTATGCAAATAAAAAAATCATTTTCAATTTTTGATTCAGTGTGAAAAATGAGCTAGGGTCACTTCCAGAACTTTTTTGATATCACTTCTCGTTGTTGACTTATTCTATTAAGACCCTAAAATTGCCTTAATTTGCAATTAGCATAACTTAGCCAAAAGTGATTTTTTAGCATCGAGCTTCCGATTATGTTCTTAGCACCCCAAGGCCCTTCGAAAATCATAGTTAACTCAGACCTCATCTTTTTCACTGTGCCATGCATTGTCCGACTCTTACGCAAACGGGCTCATATGGCCAAACGATCAGACTTGCTCAGAAGATCGAGAGTATCGTGTAACTTCGTGTCATGTACGTTTAAAAAAAATTATAATTTGGAAAAGTTATACCGTGTGAAATATTTAGACGAGCAGAGAGTTCACATGGAACTTGAATCCACAACGCTCAACCATTGCATTCGTTATCTTCTTTCGGATCCAGATGTGAAGGAGTTTGCATCTCCTTGTCACTTAGGACCGAGAAGTCATTCACACGATTTCGTGTGCAAGGAATGCCTTTAGGTTTTCTTCTGAACTATGATTGATGTAAATTCTTTAACTATTTAGTGCACGAACATTTTTGACTTATTCCTTGAAATGCTAAAGAAGATTCATACTGATTGTGTAAAGAAAAATGAACCAGAGAGGTAACCACTATTCGCATGCCTTCATTTCCTAAGCGACCTTTCAGAATTCGGATCCACCGAATGATTGAACAGATGCTGATAAGCAAAGAGAACGTATTGGCGTATCGGCGTCATCAAATTCGTTCTTATGCGAGTGAGATGAATAGAAAAGAAATACTCGATAATCTACGACCGAATGAAGCACTGATCGTCCTCGATTTTGCATTGAAGCTACTTCCTATCACTGGAGTGTGAGTCTCATCAGTAAATAACAAAATCATTAATGATGCTCAATTGTTATAGCGAGAGACAATCCCAGTGGTTCGCCAAAGCAGGCATTGCCTATCACATGTCCTACTGTGTAGGCCACCTCGGCGATGGTCTATATCATCACTCATTTGGTCATCCTGCTGATGACCTCAAACAAGTAAACTTTTTTGAATAGTCTAATCGTCGAACATTTTTTCTAGGACTCTGTTTCTACATCAGCAATCGCGGAAGACGTGCTGCGTCAGTTGAAAGAGAACGAAATTGAAAAAGTTTATGTTAGAAGTGATAATGCGTGTGAGTTGCAACAGTCAGTTTATAAATTACTTCTATTTCGTTATTTAGCGAATTATCACAATGCTGGATTTATATCTACACTTTACAATTTTTCCAAATCAATTGGAGTACAAGTGATTGCCTATGTATTCAGTGAAGCCCAAAGCGGCAAGGTTAGTGAAATTTTTGCACATCATACATTAGTCTAATAATTAATCCTCCATTATTTAGGGAGATGCAGATAGAGAAATTAGTCATTCGAAAAGGAAGATTAGAGCACACGTCGATGCGAAAGGAGATGTTCGAGGTGCAGCAGCTGATGTTGTTACCGCGGAACCCAACTGAAGGTAAACCACCATTCACACCGAATAAAGGCAATTATAACATCAGGCTACATCTGTCCATGAAATTCAAGTGAAATCCTTCAAATCATCCAAATCCTCGTTTTCTGGCATCGCATCTTTTGGCTCATTCCAATTTGAAGTAACGTTATTTTATCCATATTAATTTTTATAAATAACATCTGAAAATCTAAGGCATCTGGAATTCGAGCAAGGAAATTTGATCAAATCGGAGAAGGAGTATTGTTTGAGAAATCGAAAATCTTCTCCAATCAGTATGAGTATAATATTGGAAAAGAAGGAGGATTCATGTCGAAATCGAGTGGTTTCTGGAAGAAGTTCAATTGTGAGGAAGACAAGGAAGAAACGATAGAAGAGGACCAGATTGTTGAATCGACTTCGTCACAGAAGGAAGGCCGTTTCTATTGTCCGGATAACTTATGTACTTCCTCCTTCCTTACAATCGATGGACTGATGAGGCACAAGTTCAGAGGTGTTCATAGAAGAAGAAAGAATTCGGAATCTACTATCGATGCAGGTGAGTATTTTTACTCCATCATTTAAAGCAATAATGTGAAAATATGAAACAAACAATTTTTAGGTGTTCGGATGTTCGCTGAAGCCGTTCAGACTGACGCAGCAGCCTCAGTGTCAATCAAGTCTGATTCATTGGTTTCGATCGTCCCCAACATGCCCAGTCTACCGGAGCAAGGATGGGCGATGAAGAAAGTAGATAGAGCAACTTCCATGAAGCCAGAACTGAAAGATGTGGTGACGGAGTACTTCCATGAGCAGAGAGGAGACGATAAGAGAGCTCTGGCCAGGCAGATTTCAATTTCTGTCAAGGACATGAAGAGAGCGGATGGAGAATACAGATTTAAACTTGTTGACTGTCCCAAGGAAAGCCAATGCCAATCGCTAATTTCATCACTGCTTCGTGAAGAACATCCTAAAACTACGGCCAAGAAGAATACTCGTAAAAGAGGAAGAGAAGATGGAGATGAGGTTCGCTCAGAATCATAATGAATTCTAAATTGTAATTCAGAGCAATGAAGATGACAACGTGGGTGAATCAAAAAGAGGAAGAGTTACTATGAAAGGCGGAGGACAAGGCAAATCGACCAAGGTACTATTCGCACAAAAAGTTCTATGGCATTATATCATTTCCAGGTACAAAACAAACGCGCATCGAAGAAAGTAACACTCACTGATGAGAAGATAAGAATATGCGAGGATGATGAAGTTGCTGACATGATGGAAGTTATCGAGGACGCCATCGATGAGATTTTTGACTAATTTTGTGTTTTGTATTGCATGTTTCTTGGGGTTTCAACAATTCCATCTAATAATGTTGTTATGAGTATTAAAATGAATCATTCACAGTCTTCAAATGAATTCAATTTGAAAAGTATGTACAATGTCGAAAGCGTGAGTTGAAGAGATAAAAGAATGATTAGGTTTCGTGGGAGGATATTATGGCTATTAAAACAGGATTAAAACAGGTCTTAAAACGAGTTCTCTGTTAGAACGGGATGATCTCCTACAGAGGCTGGCACAATGCTTCAAAATGGTCGGATTGAGCTGAAATTTGAAATGGGTGGTCCCTATGGGCCGTACATGCATTCTACAACTTTGCATGATGATCATGCATGGTTCATGCAAAATTTTTATCTTTCAAGATACCCCCTCATGTGACCCCTCATTCGAAAGAGCATCAAAAGTTATGCCCACATTTCGATTTTCAGCCATTTTGGAGCACACGGAGCCGAGAAACATGGAAATATGTACAATTTTTCATGCTTTTTCATGGTTTTTGATTTTTAGAATCATGAAGATCTCATTTGCACCGGCTGATTTTTTTCTGTATTCGATTCGTCTTTCGATGCTCTATCGAGCAGTATTTTTTCATATTTTATATCGGAGGCGAAAGTTCATCTTTTCCATGTTTTCCATCATGCACTCGTAGGCTGGGTTCGAATCCGCCTGCCCACATGAGTTTTTGCCAACCGTTTTTTCTTCACGAAACACTAAATTTGTTCATTTCTTAACTCACTAGTAAAAATAGAATCATAAAATCACCCAAATTGGTCTGGCAAAAGCTCATGTGGGCAGGCGGATTCGAACCTGGCCCATGACTGCATGATGTAAAACATGGAAAATGAGAACTTTCGCCTCCGATATAAAATATGAAAAAATACTGCTCGACAGAGCATCGGAAGACGAATCGAATACAGAAAAAATCAGCCGGTGCAAATGAGATCTTCATGATTTTAAAAATCAATAACCATGAAAAAGCATGAAAAATTGTACATATTTCCATGTTTCTCGGCTCCGTGTGCTCCAAAATGGCTGAAAATCGAAATGTGGGCATAACTTTTGATGCTCTTTCGAATGAGGTGTCATATGAGGGGGTATCTTGAAAGATAACAATTTTGCATGAATCATGCATGATCATCAGGCAAAGTTGTAGAATGCATGTACGGCCCATAGGGACCACCCATTTCAAGTTTCAGCTCAATCGGACCATTTTGAAGCATTGTACCACCTCTGTCCTGATCTTACAGAGAACTCGTTTTAAAGTGCTTGGCACTCTGGATAGTATTATTGTAATTTACCTGAAAACAACTTCAATAAGTACCTACATAGGTAAAGTCAATACTTCACTCTAGGGTCACTCTTAGACTATCTGTCTTTGACGCCATTTCCGATGATATTGGACATGAATGATAAGAAAGTGTCCATGTTATGGAACCACCTTGAGGTCAAATGCTCTAAAAGACCCCTGAACGCAATCTTGACCCAAGTAGAAAAGTGCGAAAAAACGGCAAAAGATGCTTGCAGCGTCCGGGGTTCGAACCCGCGACTGCCGCTGCATTAGCGTAACCGCTTCGCGCTACCCCACGCGGACTCCGGAAGCGAAAACGCGCGCGGAAAGCGCGAGTGTACCTCACAGAAAACGATGGGGCACCCTTTACTCAGGCCTAAACCCCCTCATGTTATATACCAAAAAATTCCTGAGATCATGCTCTTTCATTTGGCATAGGTCTCGACCGCCGCCAAAGTCGTTGAAAATTTTCGATTTTACTACGGGTGTCAAAAAAATGGTAGCATAATGGCAAAATAACCAATCGATAGAGCTCGAAAAACTGTGTATACAATTGTGAATTAGGCCATTCTGACGCATTTTAAGGGATTCATGTGAAGAAAACGTTTTTCAGGTGCAAAATTCGAAGCCCTGTATTTTCGCCCTGAGGGGTCATATCGGAAAAGTGAATCCATTTACATTTTCTGCATGATAAGTTGTCCGTTTGGACAACTCCATGGGCAGTTTTGCTTTTTACCTGTTCCAGACTATCGTTGAGCCTTGTTGATCCTTACGCGAACGGCCTCATATGGAAGTTGAACTAATGAGTCTATTCTGTTCTTTGCACTTGTCAAAACCTATAAAAGAGCAAGTCATTTGTGGTATTTCTCACTTAATATCGTTGCTCTATGTACATTTAGATCAATCGCGTAGCCAGATTTGTTGGTTCATGTTATTGCAGTCGTCTAGCTTAGAACATAATTAATGCGAATTTCCCACTGAAATTTCACCCATCAAAACATTCGAAAGATAAAATATTTTGTCCTCGATAAATGAGAGGAAGTCAATTTTGAGCAAAGAATGCAGTAATGCAAAGTCGTAAAATGCTTCGAAACAAGTGACAGACATTGTATAATTGGTGTCTGCCTATTTCTAGCTCAACAGGCTTTTTTCAAAAACTAACGATGACTTTGCAGCGGGAAAACGAATTTCCTTGATTGTTATGTGTTAGCCTGGGAAAAAACCAAGAAAATTTTGACTTCCTTTTCATTTTCAGCTAGACGTCTGTGAAAAATCGAGTCGTCTACAATATTTTCGCTGTTTCGAAATGATAGGCGGCATCGTCAGTGAAGAGTTTTATCATGTGAGTACATTTCAATTGTTGGGTTTTTTTTGGTTTTCAGATTCTCGGTCAGAAAAGTTATCAAAAGTAGTCCTCATCTCTCAGATATGTTCGCAATCCACTTCAACCATTTCGTGCGTTGTGAACTCCCTTCTCATCTACGTTCTTCTTGTTACGAAAGTTGAGCAGGTTGGTCTTTGGTTGGTTTCGACGATTTGTAGTCGATTCTTGTGAGCTTGTTAGCAAGGCACTGATCTTCTGCATTTCGGATTTCCGTTTTGATGTCCCATACTTATGGAATGATTAGAAACATAAATTATATATTTATCCATTCAATAAACACAGATCGGATCGTACCGCTGGCTGCTCATGTCGTTTGCTATCATGGATGTCTGCATATCGCTGGCGCATACTTTCACCCTCCCGGTATCAAATTTGCCGACGATTTTCAGCAATTTTCACTCACTATTCGTCAGATATTGCACATGGGCAGCAATGGCTTCATCTGTGTTCCTTCCCGCTTGACTGCCTCGCCCACAGCAGTCGGTTTCTGGGCCAGTAAGTACGCAATTGCACCTAAGTAGATTGCGAGTTTTGATTGCAGTGCTATGCTGGGTGTTTCTCTTCTACCAGACGTTCATTCTGCTTGCCTTTCACTATGTTTACCGATTCGTAATCATCTGCAAGTGAGCATAATCTAGCGCAAACGCGCACACACTTCGTCTTTCAGTCCCCCATGGCTATCTTGGTTTCAACGCAAACCGTATCGCAACTGGATCACACTAGCCGTTGTTGCTGATCTTTTATACTCATGTATGCACATTTTGTCGTGGTTTTCTACTCAGTAAGGCCAGACAAGTTCACCGAATTTCAGGCTCAATTGTTGCGGATGCTGATGTATTTATGTCGCCGTCCGAGCCTCTTCGAGCCGCATTCGCGCCGGTTATGGAAGTATGTAGTCTAATGCAATAGGCGCTTCATGAACAGATGACTCCAGGAGACGTACAACATCGACCTATACGCGGAGAATTTGCCCGGTTTTATCGCGTTCTTTCTCTGGGTGCGTACATTCATCAAATATTTGCGAAACTCAAAGTGAACATTGTTTTTGCAGTGGATTTCTCCTCATATTATTATATTTTGAGTGATACTGAGTTACAAAAATATCAGACACTTTGCATTTCCCAGGTTCCACTCGAAAACGACGAGAGGGAGTGGCAGTTAACGACGATAATGTCTTTGGCAATCGTGCTCTGCTTAGTAATTGCATCTGCGATAATGATTATCTTCTGTATCGTTCGAATTGTTGGACAAACAGCCAAGTTAGTGCTTTGAACTTGTTCAGTATAAATACAAACGATTTAGTGCGCGTTTGGAATCAAAAACTCGCCGCATGCAGCAGCAACTGTTCAAAGCGCTCGTGTGGCAGGTTGTGCTCTTGCAATTTCAAAAGTTTTCTACGAGCATTTGCAGACTATTGTCCCCATATTCACTACCTTCTTTCCCATCGCACTCATATTATTGTCTCCGCTTATTACAGGTGAGAGAATCGTTTATTCGAAATGGTGCGATGATTTTTAGATATTCCGATGGGCGGAATGGGCACTTTCTGTCTCATGACCAGCCAACTCTTCCCGATGATCGACCCATTTCTCGTCCTCTTTTTTGTTCCGAGGTTTGTTTTTAGCTTGATTTGTCATATTTAGTGCGGAAACGATTTTTGACAAATCCTACAGATACCGCTCTGCTCTGCCAAGAATCATTCGATTTGCGGGCAGGAATACCTTCAAACTTTCGACGAGCAAGTCAAGAGAAAGCCATCTGGGAGCACGAAACGCCATTGCGCCGACTGACGCTGCTTTTTGATCCTTGCGTTTCAAGAATACATGATTTGGTTTTTTATGCCTTCGAGGTCATTGGGTGGCTCGAAGCTACTCGGACGACGACATAAATATGCTAGCTTCCGCAACAATTGAGCCTGAAGTTCGGAGAGCTTGTCGGACCTTTCTTGGAAGGAGACTGTCCTAATAGAGACAAACTCGCAGAATGCGCATCTGCGCGTGCCGTGTCGTGTGGTAAACAACGTGAAGTCCCCCAATGCCTATCCAGATGAGGGTCTTTGTTCAACGAGGCCTCTGCACGTGATGTAGTAGACCGTCGATATGTGCGAGAAACGAACCGATGCTCCTTTCGTGCTGTGGAAAAAGTCGGGGGAGATTTTCTCCTGGGGTGGAAAAAGTCGCATGGGGAGAAAAAGGACAAAACCAAAAATTTGAATTGGCGCCTTTTCGATATCTCGCTTCATCGTGGAGCTAGGGACTTGTAAGTTTGTTTTTAGGGTTCTGTGGCATGAAAAACCATAATCTCCAATTTACAAGCCTCTAGCTGCACGGGAAATTGAGATCTCAAAAAGTTTCAAAATTTCGGTTTTCTCCTTTGACTTTTTTCCACCCGACTTTTCTCTTTTCTCTTTTCTCGCCCCACTTTTTCCACAGCATCAGTCCGGGGTCTAAAGCTGTTCGCATCTAGCTGTCAGCATGGGAACTTGAATATTCTGTAGTATTAGTTTTCAACTTGAACAACTCGATGTTGGGACTCGACGATGTTGTTGATAATGAGATGAATGAGTTTTACGCGTAGCAAAATGAGAAAATATTTCGTTCTAACATCGCTCGCTGTTGTTGAGGCACGAGCAACGTTCCCAAGCGATATTCACACGGTTCAAAACAGCCAAACAACGTTTGTTCGTTTACAGACTAAACGACAATTGTCACACAGATTGATAGTGATCAAAAATCATAACATATTACGTAAACAAATGTTAAACAAACGTAAACAAGTTTATCTATACATTTCGTTCTTGGGCAAAGGTTGTTTGATCTACATTTATCAGTTGCTCAACAATCAAATTCAGATTCCGAATCGGATTATATCCGAGCTTCAGTGTCAAGACCTGATGTATAATGCAATTCATCCTCGCAATGGTATACAGACTTGTATACAGACTCTTTCTCAAGAAGCGCCTAGCTGTTGAATAAACTCGTCCCCAAAGAAGATTAGTTCTCGCAGATAAATGCAGAATCGTTCAAGGGGAAACGTAAGGGATCAAATGGCAGCGTTAGTCGGCGCCACAGCATTTCTCGCCCTCGGTTGACTTGTTCGTGGCTTGCTCGTCGACAATTTGGAGGCGTTGTGGCCCGCGAATCGAACGATTCTTGGTAGCGCAGCGCGGTATCTGTAGTTTTCAGAATCAATCATTGGACTTTACGTAATCAACAATTTATGCAACGACAATTTAGATAAAAAGTGCGAATACTTACCTCGGAACAAAGAGGAGAATGAGCAGTGGATCGATCACCGGAAAGAGGTGCCCGCTCATGAGACCGACTGTACCCATTCCGCCCATCGGAATATCTTTAAGTTATCGCACCTTTTCGAATCAATTCATTCACTCACCCGTAATGAGAATAGACAATAGCACAAGTCCAACCGGAAAGACGATAGTGAATATCGGAACAATAGTCTGCAATTACTCGTAGACAACATTTAAAAATATGTAAATTTAAAAATAAGTACATTTAAAAATAAGTAAACAACCTGCCACACGAGCGCGCGGAACAGTTGTTGTTGCATGCGCCTCGTACTCGATTCCAATCGCTTACTAAATCGTTTTTACACTGGTGTTCGTCAAACATCCAAGAGCAGATCTACCCACTGAGCTACGTCTCTTGTGCTCGTGCATCCGTGGTCATGGAATGAAAATGAACACTAACTGGTCTGTTTCTCCGACAATTCGCACGATACAGAAGATGATCACTGTCGCTGATAAAGCCACGTAGCAGAAGATGATTGTCAGTGTCATTATCGGTGCCATCTGCCACTCCTTCTCGCCATTCTCGAGTGAAACCTGGGAATTGCAAGGTGTCGAGTAGAGATGCCGGATCATGTTCAAATTGGCTTGGTTTCTCTCTCGCCCAAGCGCTTGCATTGGGAGTGAGAGGAAAACCAAGCAATGGGTGCTCTGACCAAACACTTGCTGTACCCTGTCAGAGTGGCTTGGAACGTAAACTTATCGCTAATGTCGACTAACTTTCTCCTTCAGTATTACACTGTTCAGAATGAAGGGTAAGGTAAAGGTAAAGGTACTGCCACGTCAAGCGATTTTACAGTCGTACGACAACGCTAGGTGGGACCCGCAGGAAAGGCCAGCTGTTAGCCGGACTACAATCCCCTGCTATCCATTGTAGTCCGGCTAACAGCTTTCTAGGGGAGGATTACCTTCCGCAACCGAAGTCACTACCAATTTACCGACCCCGGAGGGATAGAGGGCTTGGTTTGCCTCGGCCGGGGATTGAACTCGGTACCCTTCGAATGGCCCCTTACCCCACTCGGCCATCCCGCCTTATGAAGGGAATGAAGGGTAATTTACAGTAAATATATTAAAAATTGAAACGTTGAGTTTCTGTTGAATGTACGTACCCAGAGAATAAACGCGACAAAACCGGGCAAATTCTCCGCGTATAGATCGATGTTGTAAATCTCCTGAAGTCCTTCGTACATTAACTACCTAATAGACAGCATACTTTCATAACCGGCGCGAACGCAGCTCGAAGCTGCTCGGACGGCGACATGAATGCACGAACTAACGAAACAATTGCGCCTGAAGTTCGGAGACATTGACTGACCTTGGAAGGCCACTAAAGGTCAAATTACATCCGTAGAAAAGATCGGCAGCGACAGCCAGTGTGATCCAATTGCGATACGGTTTTCTTTGAAACCACGTGAGCCAATCAGGACTTAAACTGCAACTGTATGTGGTTGCGCCAGATTGTGCTCACTTGCAGATTATTACGAATCGGTAAACGTAATGAAAGGCGAGAAGGATGAACGTCTGGTAGAACAGGAACAACCAGCAGATTGCTAAAATCAAAAACACCATGATAGATGTGAAACAGTCACTTACTTGCCCAGAGACCAACCGAAGTCGACGAATTAGTCAAACTTAAGGGTACACAGATGTAGCCATTGGCAATCTTGTCGCCCACTGATCATTTACATACTGGTTTCACGTTGGCGCGAAGTACAGTAGTCTAGTAATTTATTGAGACCCGATTTACAGTAATACGACCATCGCAAACTGACTTTTTTCAAAATGTATGAATAAAAGTTCACTTTTCCAAGGCGGGCAGAATACGGTGAATCGGGTCTCGATAAGTTACTGGACTACTGTATTGACACATAGTACTTGAAGTTCCTCCTTCGTGACTTTTGAAGTCACTTTGGACCATGACCCCGGGTTCATGGCTGTGGTCCAAAAATGAATGCGGTGAAATCAACTTTATTGATTATAAATGTATGCGCGGAGGTGTACAACTTCTATTCGATAGACATTTGAGAATGTTTGATAAGCAGTAAGCAATGGAAATGAAAAAAATGTAGTCAGGTTGCGATAGTTTTCACAACAGCCTAATTAAAAGGGTTTCGTTTGAATTTTTTTCGGATTTTATGTTTTTGTTTTATGCATCTTAGAAGGAAGCATTATATTCAAAAATAAAAATCCCCCTTTTTCAAACTCCGATATTGTGCAATGTTTGACAGCGGATTTCATCATCATTATAAAATCGCGTCAGCGTGAAACCAGTATGAAAATGATCAGTGGGCACCTAGGAGTTGGATGGCACCAATATGAAACCGATTAGGCGCCTCTGGGAAAAATTCGCAAAAATACGCTTTCTAATCTCCTAATCTCTCTCTAATCTCTCTAGCGCGCCTCAGACGCATCGCGGTCGTGCAAAACTTGGTCCACCTTCTCAGCTTCCCGAGTACAATCACCTATGAAAGTATAAGCCGCATCCCACGGATAGCCCTTTTGGCCTATTGCCAGGCATGTGGAGACATCTTTTCAAAATTTCAGATACTCGCTCTTATCATCGCTCTTATGTGGAGACATCTCCTCAAAATCTCAGATACTCGCTCTTATCATCGCAGGTGTCGATTCCAAGCATACGTCAAATAGGGTCTCGCCTGCCATTTTTATGTCCCTAAAAAATTTTGCCGACGTGCCCTAAAAGAGAAAATCAATATTTTTCTACTGTTTTTTATCCATTCAGTTTTTCTTCACTTTGAATGAAAAATACAATTTGCCACACTTTCAACATTTTGGCTTCAAATCTGAAGTCTTTTTTTTCTGACTAATGCGAAATTTCTTGTTTGATTTTGTACTTTTCATGATTTCTCTCTCTCCGAGGCCTTAATGGGGCCGTTAGATGGGTTGAGATAAGAGAGAGTTTGAGAAGAGACGGTAGAGAAAGGTCAAAGGGATAGAGAGAATCGAGAGATCGAGTGATCGAGGCACGAATAGAGGTTCTAACCTCGACCGCATTTTGCATGAATATTGGTTTGATATTTTAGAACGTTAATTAATAAGGAATACAGCGAGAATATAACGCATTGAGCGCACTGAAACACATTATTCAATGCTGGGTTACGGTAGCTTTGATCTGATGAAATTTACATCAATTCCTATGGGATTTTTTCGCGCTATTGCAGGTCACAACGAAAGTTAATGCTTTGTTAAAATAAACACCGATCACTGAAATGAGAGATGCCTGAAAACTGACCCACGCGGTGACAAATTACTGAGAACAACATAATACACGTTGATGTGTACCACATTTTGAAGCGTGGTATAAAGAAAACTGGTAATTAGATTCATTGTTCTAGTTGATTATCTAATCTGTAAAAGGACAATGTTTGAAAAAAAGAACATAGCAAAACCAGAATTGACGGGGTTACTGTAGTTCAGCGTTATCAAAATATATGCAATATCAAACACCAATTTGCTCATATTTCGAGGTCATCGCGTTGGCCAGTTCTTTGGAAAATTAAGCCCCTTACCCTGAAATATCAGTCGCTCAAAAACTGACCCACGCGGTTGCCTAATTATGGATAATTATGCATTATACGTTTATTCGAGTGTGCACTCATTTTTAAAGTGTCAACTCGATAAAGCTGTTGGTTAATGTCCCCACTTTATCCGATACACTATTCTATAAAAATAATTTACGAAAACACAGGAGGAATTACAGAATAATTGATTATTAAAATAGCAGAACTGAGGCAATGGGTTACTGTAGTTCAGAGCAATCAAAATTATGCTTATTTTCCACACCAATTTGCTCATATTTTGAGGTCACCGCGTGGGTCAGTTCTTTGGAATATGAGAGGATACGGTAGTTCTTGCTTTTTCATCGTTTTTAATTTTTTTATCAGATTTACGTTTTATTTTTATATCCATTTTTAAAGCAATTAAATTCATTTTTTTTGGGTTTGCCGACATGGGTGTCTGGACTATTTGCCGACGTCCACTCTCGCTTAGGCGAGACCCATTTAACGTATGATTCCAAGGCATCTTTTTTTCGGGCCTTAACCATGAACCCCAACCAAAAACTTCAATTACTATTCGGCATAACACAATACACCAGCGCAGAAAAAAAAATGTAACCCAAGTTACCGTATTTTGAAAACCGTCGAATCGTAAACTGACTTTAAAAATATATTTTGAAATATTTTGTGATAACCGGAGTACGGTAACTTGGGTTACTGTATAGTACAGGTCTGGTGCATAGTGTAATGCCGTATAGTAATTGAAGTTTCTGCAACATGATTTCAAGGTACATTTTGGACCATGACCCCGGTTCATGGTTTCGAAAATTCATACCGGGAGGGTGAAGCAATGCGCCAGCGAAACGCAAACATCCATAATAGCAAACGACATGAGCAGCCATCGGTAGGCTCCGATCTGTACTTGTTGAGTGAATAAAGACTCACCAAAATTTGTTAGTCAACGAACAAAAAGCGTCGATGTCAAGATAAAGCACACACGAACGACCAACCTGCTCAACTTTCGTAACAAGAAGAACGTAGATGAGAAGAGAGTTTACAATGCATGACATGGTAGAAGTAGACATCGAAAATATCTGCACAATATGATTTCAAAATTTTTAAAACCAAAGTCCATGCAAAAATTTCTACAAATATATTTGGAATTTGGAGGAAAATGTTTATTTATAATTGATCCTCACATGATAGAACTGCGCAGTGACGATATCGTCCATCATCTTCGGAGAAGCAAAAATGGTAGACTTATCACGAGACTTATGTCAGACGTCTATCAGAAAATACAGAGGAAGTCAAAGTTGCTTGAATTTTCCCATGCCAGCGCATAATAATATTTATAGCCAAAGTCATTCATTTTCCCACTGCAAAGTAGTCGTTAGTCGTTGACCAACGCCGTCTGAGAGAAAATATGTTGACACCACTAATACAATAGCAATCACGCATTTTTTTTGGAATGTACGATTGTTTTTGCTTCTCAAACGTTCACCGTTCTTGATTGTATTCGTCTCACTACATTTATAGTGGCCTAAACATTGTTCGCTTTGTGTCTTTTAAGTTGAAAATGCACGGGGTGATCAATTTTACAAAAAGATAAGCGCCCGCGAGAGATTTTCCAGCGTTCCAATCAGCTGTATAGATTTTAACAAGTTAATATATGGCTTAGATTTAAAGATGTTTACATGAACACATGAATACAATTAAACATAAAACGGATGATACACCTGATGGCACCATAGGCGATTATTCCGGAACTAAGTAAGCTATGTCAAAACGAAAAGGTATCCATACTTGTTGTATCAAAACTTGTTGTACGGGTAGGCTAGCACCGCGCTGCTCATTCGATTTCAACAGTGAGCAGTGATCAAAAATCTCGAAGTGGCTGCCCGGAAAGAGGATTCATTGTTATCACATGGCAATTTGTTGTCGAGACAGGAGAAACGCTCCCAAGCGATATTCACACGGTTTAAAACAATCAAACAACGTTTGTTCTTTTACAGACTGAGCGATAACATTCACATAGAATGAGAAGCGATCAAAAACCGTAACATGTTACGTCAAATATTAATATGAATTCTCAAACTGTTTCGGATAGCACAACATGAGATAAGCGAGAATCATTTACTTGAATGAAAAGACCAATACCTGTTTCTCAGCCAATACCTGTTTCTCAACAACTACAGACTCCTTGATCAACGTTAGGATAGCGATATTTTCTTCATTCAGAAGCTTTTCCAATGGAAAACTTTTCACCGATAGAGAACGTGAGAGAATATCCTTCAGAAGTTCAAACGTGATTCAATCAAGTTCAACCATAAAAAGCCTTTGTTATCCTCTCGAAAGTCTTTAGATTCATTGTGAATCTGGACGCCATCCCGATCCAAAGAAGATGCAGGCACTCAAAGAAATGCCTGAGCCCAAGGATGCCAAAGCACAGGGAATGTTGTTGTCGAAACATGAGAAAGGTCCCTTGTGAAATTCAAATGTTACATAACAATTATACGAAGTTTGTTCTGTACAGACTGAACGACATTTCACACACAAAATGATAGCGATCATAAATCGAAACACATTACGTAAACAATTAAAAATAACTTGATTTATATTTCGTTCTCGGGCAAAGGTTTTCACTGTTCCTCAACAATCAGGTTGATTTGCAGATTCGGATTTCGTCCAACCTTTGATCTCTCACTCTCTCAGATAAAAAATCGTTTAACATGAACTGCATGGCTTCAAAATGGAGCGTTAGTCGGTGCAACGGCATTTCTCGCCCTCAGTTGACTTTCTCTTGACTTGCTCGTCGGATTGTTGCCCGCGTATCGAATGATTCTCGGAAGGGCATTGCGGTATCTGCAATTTTTCATTTAACTCTTCGTTTTCCAAACTGCAAAAAGTGTGGGGAAAAGCTGACCGAGGAACAAAATAGAGGGCGAGAAGCGGGTCGATCATTGGGAAAAGTTGTCCGCTCATGAGGCCAACAGTGCCCATTCCGCCCATTGGAATATCTATCGTCGACCAGGTTTCAGACTTGACTGATTTGAAAGATGGCGTTACCCGCAATGAGTGGAGACAACTGTATAAGTGCGATGGGAAGAAATGAGGTGATTAGCGGAACAACAGTCTGAAATCGTGATAGACAAAAGAGAATTCGTGATAGCTCAACCTGCCATACGAGCGCTTTGAACAGTTGTTGATGCATTCGTCGCGATTTCGATTCCAAGCGTACACTGTAAAGGTAAAGGTCAAGTTATCCCGTTATTCAAGGCACACGAAGTCCTGCGGGACATCACTGCAAGGCCAGTGATTTGAAGTACACTGTATCGGTTGTTTTTATAGTGAACAAGTGCAAACTAGAGCTTACTTGGCTGTTTCTCCAACAATTCGCACGATACAACAGACAATCACTGTCGCAGATGCAATTACTAAGCAGAGCACGATTGCCACAGCTATTATCGACGTTGTCTGCCACTCTATCTCGCCATTCTCCAGTGGAACCTTCATGAAGTTCAAATGAAAACGATAAATTCGCAGTAAAAACGTTTCACAATTTCATTAGAAAAAAATATACGTACCCAGACAAAGAATGCAACAAATCCAGGCAAATTTTCCGCGCAAAGGTCGATGTTGTAGATCTCATGCAACGAACTCATTCAATTATGCAATTGTATGGCCATTGGGTACTTTTATAACCGGCGCGAAAGCATATCGATGCTCCTCGGTAGGCGTCATGAAAATCCAACAAATCAGAGACGATTGCGCCTGCAGTTTAGTGAGCTTGCCTGCGATATCCAGAACCACAATTGAATACCACCGTAGAAAAGATCAGCAGCAATGGCCAGTGTGATCCAATTGCGGTATGGCTTTCGTTGAAACCACGAAAGCCATGGGGGACTGAAAGGGCAGGCTTTCCCTGCTCGGTCATTCTGTCAACGGTCTCCTTGATAAAGCAATCGAAGTGGTTCGCGTATAAGCGCGTTTCCTCGAACCAAGTCTGCCTCTGAAAAGTGAGTAATGTTCCGTCACTTCATTCATTCGTCAAGCATATCAGCTACTAGCAAAATCTCACGCTGAGTTGGTGATTTCATACGAAGTCGATGCCTCGCTCATGCGAATAGCACGTAAACTTGGACACAGACGACGAGATATCGTCGCTCTGTGCGCTTGCATAATATTGCTCATGCGGCCGACTTATCGCGCCGGGTTTTCGCTTTCCGCTATTTGTATGGATGTAAGCCATGTTTTTTATTCATGAGCACAACGCATTGTGGTTCGCAGTGAGAACGAAATGAGAGAGAATAAATTTATGACGTTCATAGGTGTGAGATAGCAAAACAGTCGTGAAGCACTCATGCTCTCTGCAGGCTGTGCATGAAATTGTCCTCAGGAGCAACGTTGAATAGTCGCATAACTTCGTAGTTCTCCCGAAGTTTGTCCTTCACCTGCAACGGAACGATATCAAATCAATATTTAGGTAAACTTTTTAGTTGCCTTTCCATGTATTGACCCGCCCCATGAGCCTGACAAATCTAGAAAACAAGTTTCACTCACATCGAAAACTTGCAGCAACGTCATCACTTCTCCCAGTCGAGAAGCATAGCAGTCCATCTTCAGCTCATCTCGATAGAACGCGTGAAGCTCATTCAGAACGGTAGTTCGATACTTCTCAGCGATGGGAGCAACCGTTTCGCCGTTGTTGCTCTCATCTGTACACAGTTTTGGTCTGGATCGATGGAAAGTAAACTGACCGAAAAACATGAGCGTTGTGAGCGCTAGAAATTCCTCTAGACATGGGTTCACTCTTGCGATGATCGCTTGTGCTTCCCGTCTCTCTTTCGATTGTTTCACGTTGAACCTGATGGTGTCTGGGATAGTTGAGTTTGAAAGCATTGTGCTCACTCATTCGCTCCAGCCACATCCCCTGAGGTTCCTGTTGTAAAGAATCCAACGAGGTCGTCGGTCATCCAGCTCGAGTAGCCCGCAATGTATCTGATAAATTGAGGAAATATAAATTCGACCGACAAAAAGAATATGAGACGAATCGCGAGAAAATCACCCATTTTCGAGGACCCCGCGGCGGTACGCCAAAAGTTGTTCCCACAGGTCCCCCAAATGCACTATGAAAAGCCTGAAGGATGCTCTTTTCAAATCCGATTTGGAAATATTTTTATAAAATTTCATTCCTGACTTACAGCTGGTCAAAGGCGGTCGTCACTGTGAATTTTC
>LS520527.1:546223-559309 GCA_900490845.1 Pristionchus japonicus
GAGTTTTGTGAAAATTCACAGAGACGACCGCCTTTGACCAGCTGTAAGTCAGGAATGAAATTTTATAAAAATATTTCCAAATCGGATTTGAAAAGAGCATCCTTCAGGCTATTCATAGTGCATTTGGGGGACCTGTGGGAACAACTTTTGGCGTACCGCCGCGGGGTGGGTAATCCTATCGCGATTCCTCTCATATGATTATTCCGAAGAATAAAAATGAATCACTTCTCGGGTTCTTCCAGGAAGAGCTTGTTCGAGCGATAACTGCCCTCGAAACTGCTGAATCGATAGCCAAAATTGACGACGATCGACCACTGGAATTTTTTTATTGTTTGATGAAGATGAAAAAAGAATAAAACCTTTTCGTCGTCGGCCAAAGAATCGAATTCCGGAAAGGCTTCGCTTCCAAAATTTAGGGCACTCGAGAGAAGAATGCGAATCGCAGTAGTGAGCGTAGTGGCATCCGCTCGGACAAATGGCTGGAAACGGCAGGTTTGAAAGTTTTCGAAACTTGATTTTTACTATTGCGTCTATCGATATCCTCAGCGGGTGCGGAACCTCCTTTCTCGAGTAGACCTCACTACTGAGACGCGCGAAACACATTGATCTGTATTCAAATTAATCAACTAGGAGAAATCATGAAGCAATTCACCTGTAGGATGTTTTCAATCTCTCAAGAAGAGGATACGCTTGGACAGCGGTACTCGGCTTTGTGCTTACGCGCTTTGCATCGCACGACACGGGAATGATCTGCAAGGAATGCCAAAGAGCTGAGAAACATTATAGGCATGATCATTGCAAGACTGCAAAAGTTATTGCACGGACCGGGAATTGATCCCGGGGCATCCGCTTACCAAGCTGGAGTTCTACCACTGAGCTAACTGCCAATATCGAGTATGAGCTCACACTGGCGACGGAGAGTGGTTGACTGAGCAGCGCAGCGAGATGGTCCAGACGGCATCTCTTGCAGCTGAGTCCTGTGGCACCATTTTAATATTCACAGAAGGTAAGTAGCGATGTTTACCTTTGCCCATTGCACACTCTCCATTGCCTCGGCAAGCGAATTGGCCGACTCGCGTTCGGTATCGACTGAAACTCATTACGTTCTCTATTTCACGCCACCTTCATTCAATTCAGACAATGACTTCACGCCTGCCCTCAACCACACAGGGTCCACGAACAAACGGTGTAAGCACATATCGAGATAAAGAATGTTGACGTACCGATAGAAGACTGCGCAGGCCCTGCACACATCCATGCCCAGATGAGCAACTGTTGTGCTCTCAGAGCAGATGAGACAGTCTCGAGCCTGCGACTTCACTTTTTTGTCTAATTTCAACGCTAGATGCACGTTCGAAGTCCAAAACAACTCACACTTCGCTTCAACGCAGCAGGCATTATCGGGGGAAATGCTCAAGCAAAATAAAGTGAAGCTCTGAAAAGAAATTTTCAGTGAAAACCGCAAAGAATGCATGCATATCAGCGACACCGCGACGTTCCGTAGTAAGAACCCGTGAGACAGTCGAAAACGTCAGAGCGTTAGAAAGAACCGCCGTCTCCCCTTGTTTTCCTGCATTGCCAGCCTGTGTTTCCCTTCTCGCCGTCTCTCAATCCGCTCTCTGTCTCTCGTCTGTTCCATCTCTCTTGCCCAACCCTTGTTGACCACTGTCTATCTGTTCTTTGGATAAACCAGCAAACAAAGAGTTCACCTCTACTCGCAAGGGTGAATAGGGCGCCATTTTCGTTGAGGGCAACACACTTTAGCAGAAAATACTCAAAGAAGTAATAATGCATGCAGCAATGCATGAAAAGGGAGGAGGTTGCATGAGCGATATGATCTCTAGGTTTCACTAAACCAAACTATTTAGTTGGAACGAATATTACTGCTAATCGAAGTTATCGTAGTGAATTTTTCGGGAATCACGCTTCAGGTATTCGAAGTTGCAGCGTGAAACGATACAGATGCAGATACAGATATTTATCCTGACATCAGGCAATGGGCCTGCAGGACGCAACTTTAGGGAGGGGATTGTGATCTTCGTACTCAAAGTGTCTTTGGGTCAAGGGATGAAATCTTCTTACATTTATCTTCTCATTTGATAGTCGCACTTGGTCGAGATTGTTTGAGGAGCGAAGTAGATCAACCAGCCGCCGAAGTCCATACTTAGCGTGGTTAGAGCAAACTCACGAAGCAGGCTTCTTGAATAGGGCCTTTCTTGGCGGTAGATCACTTGAGACGATGGAGATCCGTCTTGGGTTCTCCTCTTGAAGTTACCGAGTGGGCGGTACTCATCCGGTTGCCCAAGCTGACGGACGAGGATTCTCCAGACTGGGGATGGAAGAGAGCGGGATGAGAGTCGACCGCCCGTCACGAGCGCGCGAATGGAGAATGAACGAGTGAAACGATAGTAATGCAAATATCATCGGATCGTTGCAATCCCCGATTTTGCTGCTTCCTTTTTGTTAACAATTGATAAATGAATTGCAGATTTATTTTTCGAAATAGATGCGTGAATGTAGTTTTTGTGTGGGAATCTGAAGATATTGTGTTTTCTTGAAGAAGTAATAAGATTCTGACGTCTACTGCATCTGTAATCATATTCGGTGTACTTCAGACGGCAACGCAAATGAGGTTTCGACCCTGCTCGACGCCACAGTCGACGGGTACATGGACGGTTGCTGGCTTGTCGCAGTCTTCCAAACGGTCGTAGGTTGAGGCTGCGGTTTCTTGCGAAACACGTGGATCAGGCCCTCCCTGAAAAGCAAAGCGCTATCAACTTCTCAAGTCGGTTTGTCCTTTGTATCTTCATCTTAAATTGTACTCTGTGATCATCGCACACTGACATACACTCTGCTTTCTTCCAAGCACTAGGTGAGCATTTCCTACCCAGTGTTTGTAGTTACGGTTGCCTAGTGGCTGAGAGCGATCCACTAGGCAACCATAAACCAACCACACGGTCATAGTGGTTGGAAGAAGCCGAAGTATGCTACTCGACTTTCAGCCGCACGACAAATCCACCAGGCAAAGAGTTCAATCGCATTCCTCTGCTCTCTCGCTTCGTCTTACCGGCGAGAGAGCATTGTGAAATGAGAGACCGTCTTTCACCGCCCTGAAACCCACCGATAGTCCTTCATCGGGAAAATCAGTGAGAGAATCAGGAGCTATTCTACATTGGAACGCATGCTAAACACACCGACTGAAAAAAACACTCTCCGATAGAAAAAAGCTCACCGATAGTCCTTCATCAGCAGCACCATGATCACGGCGTCCCAGGCGGGAAAGCAGGAAGTGAGGATCATGCAGCCAGTGTCGAAGAAGAAGATGGGCAGATGGAAGAAGGGAAAGGTGACCACGCAGAAGTACGGAATGTACACGAAGATGAGCGGCACGAACGTCTGAATTGGTATAAATACCCATTCTCGCTTTTCTATCTAGAATATCATCCGAAACTGAATCTGCTCTGCAGAATGCTGAATTTTATCTTTTCTTTAGGACAAAAACGATTCACAGTCTTACCCCTAGCACTGAAGCCAGAACCAGGAGAGTTTTAAAGAAATCAAACCTGCGCGCACACCGCGATGAACAGCTTGAACTGCATGTTGAGAGCCTGTGCAGAAGTGAAATATAGTACGAAGAGTTAGAAAAGAAGAAAAGGTGATGGGAGGTTTAGAAACTCGCGTTTAGAAACCCGAACAAAAATGTAGCCAAATGTTATGAAACGTACCTCTAACAAAGTCACAATTTTTTTCGTGCGTTCCTAAACGCGAGTTCCTAAACGTCCTATCACCGAAGAAATTAAAGTAAAGTTGAAATAGAGTACCTGCGTCGAGATTGTGTCCGCTTTTCGAATATAGTAGAAGGTCAGGCCGCCCAGCGTTGATGCAATCGAGAAGGAAACGACCATGATCGTATCGAAACCGATCATGGAGAAGCAGAAGCGCGGTTGGAAGACGCCGTCTTGCTGAAGAACATGATAGATAATCCTTACACTTTACTCTTCCGTGTTCACTGTCCGGAGAAAGAGGATTGCGGAAGTTGACACCTAGAAATTCTTGAAACTGCGCACCCAGTGGTCCATCATGAGCCAGCCCTCGGTCAGCATCTTTCCGAATCTCTTGAAGTGCGCCTCAATCACTCGATCCTTGCCCGGCTCGTCTCCCTCTCCGCTGAGCACGTATTCGCACAGCAGGTACCTATGAATCAGGGTTGGACGAAATTTTACGGACTGTCATTTTGCAATGCTCTCTCTCCGGTGCGAGGGAGCCCAACCATGCTACAAATAGCCAACATTGCAGCTATTCTGGAGCTAGCATTCTTGGAGTCATGCTGCAATCAACACACTGGTTTGTTGATGTGCAATGCACGGCTTATTTCCGCGGTACGCGCCGCATTATCATGAATTAATGGTTTTCGGTCACTACGCCTGACCTTCATCATAGCTCACTGACCACTAGACTCCGATAAATAATTAAACAACTAGTCGCGTAATAGGCAAAGCCTTCGTACTCTACGCCAGAGCAGCCAATTTACATCTTACGCAACTAGTAGTTTTGCTATTTACCGAAGTCTACTGACCACATCACGAATACGCCGATGGGAAAAATGCAGAGGAACGCGATGAAGTATTTGTTGGAGAAGAGGTGCAGCCGATCGGGTCTGCGAATGGACCAGAAACGATAGAGGAAGTGGATGTTCATGAGCGCGAAGGGGACCGTGAAGCATGAGGCGTAGAAGGACGTGACTCTCTGAAATATATTGTCGATTTAACCTAGAAAAAGTGTGACATATTCAAACTCTAGGTTTTCGAAAATGCAGCGCTCATTCCGCAACAAAAGTGTTAAATATTGCGAAGAGGAACCTCGTACCCGGTCCGGATATTCGCCAATGCAGCCAAACGTGGTGCCAACGATCACAACTCGCTGCAATGTATGAATTTTTAAGCGACCGGATGGAAATTTTAGGGATATTGCCGCTGCCGCCAGTGGGCTGTCAAAATGATCACGAATGATCAAAAAATATTATCCTGAGGCACAGTCAACGCACCGGTTTGACCACAGTGTGCAGTATGCACAGATAGATGTCGAATATGGCGAAGATCGTGAGCAACTGTTTGTACGATCCTAGCGCCTTCTTCGTGAACCGACGAATCGCATATAGCAGGATAATGTTGTTGATAACGCCGGCGACTGAAACGAGAAAGACACAGTCTCATGGCAAGTGCAACGCTTAGTGCCATTCTTCGAATCTCACAACAAATGGGTCTTGCTCATTCCTCAATTTGCAATATTTTCCCGATATCGGCAGTAGAAGAGATCTTTCCTGTGCACATTGAGAGGCGACCGAGACCCATTTGACGTACTTCAAATACTAGCAGTTACTTAGGTGTTGTATTGCACATAGGATCTGTGTGTGTTCCAGAAGTGCTCTTGATCCACTCACCGACATGCGAATCCTCGATGATATCTCCGAAGAAAACCATCGTATGCGTCAGCTGCAGACGAGCAACGACTCACACTGCGAATTCGAAATGTTACTGTGCTTATATAATGAGCAATTGATCTTCCCCCAAAAGGTGAGCGGTAATAATGCCAAATATGGTCAAATCTCAGTCGATCACAAATCGTTATGAATAGAAAATAGCAGAAATATGCATGAGTAAGAGAGAAAATGAGTTCTGCTTCGACTGTTTTGCGTCAGAAATGTCTACACGCACTTCCATACAGCATCATTTGCATGTTCATAATGAAGGAAAGAATACTCACAGCACGTTAAAACCTAAGTTAGATATCCTTCATCAAAATGAAGATGGATCGAATATTCACGGACACAAAGAGGCTATATCGAAGATGCATAGTAATTCACTGCTCGCAATCGAATACTATAGTCACGCACAATGAGTATCCCGCTGGGAAATACTTGGTGAGAACTCCCTAGTGGTTTAAGGATTTATAGATCAATGAGTATAGTTTTGTAAACATGGTCTAAGCTCCCATCCACCATGATCGTATGGAGTGCTGTATCAAATTGCTAGTACAACGGCCGGAGAGTGGTGACTTTTTACCGAACGGGGTCTCTTAAATATTTTCTCACATTTCCGTAGAACATCATCTCTACGTTCCTCAGGAGAGCCTACACGTTTTCGAGGAATGCGACTAAACCTAGACAAAACAAAACGTACGAACACGCGAACAGCATCGAATACCCTCGGGAACCAGAGAGCGGTTCCCAATAAAGGAATTTTACATTCCTTCATACTTGCATTCCGCCTCGTTCTAATCGGAATTTCATAAATGCAATTACAAATGGAGGGGGCGGGCTATGTCGAAGATGCCTGGTAACTCACTGATCACAGTCGAATACCGTAGTCACAATGATTATCCCACCACGCAACTCGTGGTGAGTTCCCCCTAGGGGTTGATGGGATCATTTGTTATTCTATAATTATTTCGCAAAATCGTTCTCTGCATCGGACGTAGGATTAGAGAACGGATCGGTAGACGATAACTGCGCAACTTGCAGAGAGGCTCTTCTCGATCTCTACATTCCCTCAACTGACAGAGACGATGAGAAAGCGTTAGAAAGGAAGAGAACGTGCACATGGTGAGGGACCTTCAGCCGCAATCAACAGAGGATATAAATCGCGGAAAACATCTGTAGATCGTATATTTTGAACAATGCGAGTTGCTCTAGCGTTCCTTCTCGTCTGCATGTTTCTCATTTACTTGATGCCGGGATGTAGTGAGTTTAGCTTTTTTTTTGGTTCGAAATCTTAATTCAGAAGCCGACATCGACGTGGACATTGACGTCGATCGTCACAGGGAAATTGGTACGTCACTGCTTTATTGAAAATCGGGTCTCGAAAGGAAGCCGTCTGAGTAAGCCGTCCAAGCAAAACTTTCAGGGCAGGGCTTGCGACACGAGAAAAACAAGTTGGAGAGAAGATACGGTACTCATTAGCTTAAAATATTGCTTCGAACCGATTATTGTAGGTTCGAGGGAACGTCACTCCCATTCACATTCGCGAGACAATTGAATACGCACAGAAATCGGAAGTACTCTCCAATTCAATCACTGATTTTCTACATTTGTTGCAATACGCAATGAGAACAATGCCCGATAAACTGTTTCAAAATAATCATCAATGTGTAGAACGAATCTTATGATCGTTGAGATCCAAGTCGACAACATATATGAAACACCCTTGAATTTCCTACCTAACCCGATGTTACAACTTGAACCAAACCATTTTGTTGTGTCGTGAGTTTACGAATTTATGAATGAGATCTTTATCCGAAATTGTCATTTCCAACACATTTTTTTTCCAACACATTGCCACTGCTCATCTCCTGGCATTGTGTGTATCAACTCCGCTCAACCTGATCTCTCTCTTCTGTTTGATCTACGAAACGCCTCCTCATCAGGCCAAAATCCGCAATTATCTACTGCTAACGCAGGTGCGCCACTTGCTGACACTATTTTCTAATTTCAACTATCAAGTTCCGCATCCGACACCGTGTGGAAGATCCATGTCGATGTATATTTGCATTCCCATATTACGATGAGAATGAACGACAAGATTTGGATGTTTTTTTCATGTCATGGTCATAGTGAACGCTGTCTATATGGACGTTCTCTTCGAACCGATCCCACTCTTTCCCGCGAACATCGTGATCTGTTCTGGTGTTTTATGTCGAGCAGGAGTTCCACCGCATTCCGTATTCGTGAGTGAAGAGTGATTCAGTATACATTTGCTTTTACTCATTCTTCTTGTCATTTTTTAAACTTTGCGACCTACTTTCATCGATCTCGAAAGCGACATAGAAAAGAAAATAATTCTAGGGTGGGCTTTTCATTACCTACGCGTGGCTGACCGTTTCAATCTTTCTCTGCTGCATATTTCGCCATCAAATGTTGCTGCCCGAGACCTCTAAAATCGGAAAGGTATGTAGAAAGAATTATGCATTCCGGTAACTTAGAAATGCATGAAATAAAACAACCGTTCAGGCAAAAGGTCGCGTGCTGCAAGCATCGATCTTTCTGATATCTGTAGTGCCGTCAGTAATTTATGCTGCATTCCCCTTCGACAAGGCAGAAATGACCGATTTGATCAACGAAATTTGGCCTCGCTTGAAGAACCTATGAAAAAGGTGTAAAATTATCAAATTCAGAGTCCGTACGAGCTCGGCTGGGTTGTGGAGTGCGGAGTGGCATATTTCTTTCACAAGCGCACCACAATCGTCGTGTTCTTTGTTGCTTTTGTGGTGGTGGTGAGTAAGATTCATTCTTGTTTACAAGATGTCCGAATGTTCAGGTGCTAACGCTGACAATGTTCCTGTATCTGGCTACGTTTTCTCACATGTACTATGTGCTGAATGGAGATGTTAGCCGCTATTTTCCTATCGATTTACGAATTTCTCACTCGGATTTTAGAAAAGACGAAGCAAGGTTGCCGTTCGCAAGATTCGTCGTTCGCTACTAGTTCTCTTCATTCAGGTTCAGCTCCTTTGCATTACCTAATATTCGCAAAGCCAATCAAAACAAACATTTTCCAGCTTGGTGTTCCACTGTTCATGCTGCTGTTCATGCTGCGGGTGTGATCGAATTCACTGCTATTCTATCTGAACGCATTCCCTTCGGTAATTGGCAATCTCTAGACGGATTTTGATGTTCAGAATCAGCGGCCAATATTTTTCGTTCCAGAGGTGAGCCTATGCATGTTCTCGGCACAACTCTCTCACCCTGTGGCGCATAATCTGATTCTACTCGGAATCACGCCTACCTATCGAAAACTTATAACTTCACTACCACTGAAACTACGGAAAGTAGCTCATGGTCCCAAGGTAAGAATGAGTGGCACTAGCTCGGATGAGATGATTCGGATGGTAACCTACTGGATGAGCACCTAATGAGGGCGAGAGAACAACTGTTATGTAATAGACGGAATATGCAAATGGTGCTCATCCAGTAGGTTATCATCCGAATGTTCTCATCCGACCTAGTGCCGAATGAGTAACATCGACAACACTTTCCGAGTTCATCTGTTCCAGGCAGAAATCGTGTTCTTAGACTGCAATCTAACGAAAACTAACATTTCAGATGCACATATCAGTTGACACTCAACCCAACTCCTTGCAAAGACAACGATAATGCGTTAAGGATAAATTGGTAATTATTATTCAGATGAAACCTGATAGTAGCGAAGAAATCAATCGCTTCTTCTCGGTAGCTTCCTCGAGTGATAAATCAGAATTCGGAGAATTGTTGCCGGGGTTCTTCCATCCAGAAGAATACTTTCTACATGCTTAGGACTCCAAACCATCGTCTGCTGCTTGTTTTCCATCTTTTCCGTCTCAGCAAATCCTTTTTGGCGCTCTTTGCGTGCTCATTGTTATCCTCAGCTGCTGTTATATTGAAAAAAAGGAGTCACAATGTGACTCATGATCTGTCACGATGACGAGTCAAAACAACTTCCATCGAGTGAGCAATATGCATTGCTATCTTATCACCAGAGACGGAATCATTCTCGTATTTCTTCACACATTCACTCATTTTTCGTATTCTCAACTCATTTTGAATATCTTAAGTTTGTTGATTTTATTCTTATCATTTCTTGCCTCCTAGGTGCAGTAGCAGGGAATCTATGATGGAAGCGGTGTGCAGATGTTTGGGATACTCTGGTGCCTCAAATCACGCAATTGCTGCCCGTGAAACACGGCTTACCCTTGGAACTCTACCTCCCGATATCATTCGAATAATCGTGAGACTAGTTGCCGAGTCTTACGTTGCTCCAGTGGAGAAAATGCGATTGGTGAGCGAATGTCTTTGTTATAGGTATACAGTTTTACTCTTTCATTCGTTCCTCTCAAAAGCACAGATATCTCTTTCTGTGACGAATTTGATTCGATTACGAATTTGCAATTTACAGATTTCCCGGAGTTGGAATGCGATTGTGCTTGAATATCTCGCTGAACGCCGAAATCATCCTCCACTACAGACTGTCACTTTTCGAAGTGCCGTTTCTGATTACCAATCAGAAATCGAAGTTGTGCTAAGGCTCAGAAATCTAAATTATCGTGTTCATTTCCTCGGAGTTTGTCAAAGATGGAGCGTCAGAGTTAGTCAAAGTATTTGAATCTTGGAATAAGTTGGAATCTTCATTTCGATAGGAAATAATATAGCCGAGTTTTCGTTAAAAATCGGAAAATACACTGTTTACAGGGATACACAATCTATTCTCCTACAATGCGTTTTTCATCGATATGCAATATGTCTCTTCCTATAATCATTCTAATTGTTATTGCAATCGTCGGGTTTCCATTCTTTTTCGGTGTGTTTGGAACTGTTGTGGTCTGCATAGTTCTTACCATTATCTACTCAACAATCCCCGATTTACTCTCGACTTGGATATTTTTGGCAATTTTCGCTCCCTTTGTAACTGCTATGATTGTGAATTTCTTGTTTGCTTACCTCAAAATCCGACTGAAAATTACGCAACAATTAGCACCCATATTCACCCGGTGTTCTGTGATCGAATTGTTAGAGCTGAACTATCCTGAGCGAGAAGCATTAGGCATTTTCCGAAGATCTCTCGGTGATGTTCCCATCAGAAATATGGTGATTGCTGAGGAAGAATGTGACAAGCAACTGAGGTTACATTAGTTTTTATTAATATTTAAGAATTTTATCACTTAGAAAATCACTGATCAAAATGGCGCTGAAGCACGGCCCAGAGAGTATGGTGATATGCGTCAGAAAGTGGGACAATAATAGTGAGTTTTTTTTATTATATCCTTAGAACATGAGATTACAAAATCATGATTCATATCGATTCATTCTCAGTGTAATGTCTAATGTTTTAGTGACATTCCTACTTGAAGTTTTGGAAACTGTTCCTTCACTGTTAATCTGCGAAAGCTACAATCATTCTGAAGCAATTTTCGGAAAATCGAAGGAATTCTGGGAGAACGAATCACGCAAGATGGCTGAAGTATCGATTTCATTCCAAGTGATGAAAGGAGATCATCATCTCTACCACAATCGCAGTTACCATTTGAGATTTAAAGTCAGCAAAGAGAGCCCTTGATATGGCCTTCATTCCTATGATCCGTAATCTGTAAAATATACAATTTCTAATCTCAAAATATTTCAGGACTGCTTTTCTAAAAAGCGTTTGTGTCTAGAAAACTAATCGTTCTCTTTTTTTCGTAGATGCACAGCGATTGTTTCATTTAGGTGATTCACAAGTTGCTTTTCATCATGGGCAAAGACAACTGATTTTTTAAAATTATTCACTTTGATTTTTCGATACACATAGTTAGATATCTGGGAAAGTGACAAATAATGATCAGGTCCGAAACGATTTGCACAATTGAAAGTAATTTACGATGGTCCTTATGTGATTTGCTATTCGTTCTGATCGTGATTGGTATTGAGTCTTAGATGTTATGATATACAAAGACAAGTCAAACTGTGATTCATGCTGACGAGTCAGCGATCATAACAACTTCAATCGAGTCAGCTATCCTCATACAGATTGCTCACTCATCGCGGAATCACTTCCTTTGCACGAGTTTTCGCGTTCTATCGTTCAGAATCAACTCATTTGGAACATCCCTGCTGAATTTAGTCTAATCATTTCGCACCGCTATCCGATATTTCAGGCTCCCAGGACAAGTAGCAATGGAAACGCTGCACAGATGTCTAGGATCTTCTGACGAATCGATTCACTCAATTGACGCACGTGAAACACACCTTACCCTTGCAACTCTACCGCTGGATATCATACGAATAATTGTGCGACTCGTTGCCGAATCTTACATTGCACCAGTGGAGAAAATGCGATTGGTGAGTGTCTGTCATTGTTTTTTTTGTTCTTCCACCTCACTATCCCAAATAATATACTCTAACTCGTATTGGCTGAATTTTCCAGGACGAATTTGGGTTTGTTAGCTGGAAAAATTGGTTAAACGGATACATTATCAGATTTCCCGAAGCTGGAACGCTATTGTACTTGAATATCTCGCTAACCGACGAAATCATCCACCCCTAAAAACTGTGCATTTCCACAGTCTCCATATTGGACAACAATCCGAGTTCAAAGTGTCACTACAGCTCAAAAATCAACGGCACCTTGTGCATTTCGGCGGCGTTTGTAGAGGATGGCTCTGCAGTGTTAGTCTGATGCTTGAATCGTTGAATCTTTGAACAATTGTTTACGATGGTATTAAGTGTCGAAAAGTAAGTAGCTCATACTTGCAGGGAGACGCGCTATACTCGCCTGCAATCCGTGTTTCTCTGATCAGCAATATATCAGCATTGTTCATCAGCATTCTTTATTTGATCGCAACCGTCGTGATATGCTCAGTTTCTGCAGTTATCCACTTAATAATAATATTTATCCGCACAGGTGTAATGTTTGTGGGTGGGTGGGTAGATGGGGGAGAGAGAGAGAGAGAGAGAGAGAGATGACAATAGAACACTAGAACAGGGCGAGTAGCGCAAGTAGGGCGAGAGTAGGCACAGATCATCGAACCTCCTTCCGCATCAGCTGCATTTCCTTTTCCTTTTCACTTCACAATTCCCGGATCAATCATCCTTTTATTTTTCGCGGTTTTGGGCAGTTGTGTTCTATCTTTGATCGTGTATTCATTGTTTGGGGATATTAGAGACCGATTGGGTATTAGCAAGCAACTAGCTCCCATCTTTAGCCGATGTTCTGTCATTGAACTGTTAGATCTTAATTGTCCTGAACCAGAAGCGTTGAACATTTTCCGCAAAACTTTCGGAGATGTTCAAATCTTGAAAATTGTCATTGCTAATGAGGAATGTGAAGAGAAATTGAGGTTACAATTGACATATCAGTGCGTTCGCGTAAAACTCGCCACCCATCCGTACAGCAAAAAGCAACACTTCGGTTTTTTCACATATTCTGGTAGCCCTTGGTCTACCGAATCGATTTCTGTTTAGTTTATGTGCAGGGTGTCTTAACCGGCTTAGTTAATTAAGGTCAAACTTAGGCACTTCTTAGTGGTTTTCAAGCGTTAGTCACTCAAAAATGATCCGAATGTTCTGGAATTTTGGCTCCT
>LS520527.1:582162-593824 GCA_900490845.1 Pristionchus japonicus
GAACATTTACAATAACCGTCTTACATTCTGTAATTATCATTCCTATGGAGTGTGAGACAACATCAGTAAACAATACATTTATTACATCTCGGCAGTCGAATTCTGTTCGTTGTCTTGCTCGATGTCTTCTCTCTTTCCGAGTAAAAGTCTTGCTTCTCGACTTTTTCTTGCGATTGAGTCAGATGATCGCCTCAAAGTATAACTTGTTAGTTTCCATATCGTCAATGTGCTTCACGAGGTAAGAATGCCCGCTGGCGAGCACTCCTTCCCGTTCTGAAAGATATGATTAGTCATTAAATTATTCATCAAGTCGTCGCTCAATTCGTTAGATTACCAGTTGTGATTCTGTAGTCAATAAACGTGCAATCACGATGATGAGTTGACCTCTTGAAAGAGAGCTGATGTATGCAGCTGAAATTGCGCTAATAACGATGTCGAAAGTGCAAGGTGAGTAGATTGATGAAAATAAGTGTCAGGATAGTATGCAAATCATTTTCCTTAGTCATAAACGTTATAAAACGAGCAGTTAAGAAGGATAGAACGGAACGAATACAATTGAGGCGAAATAGGAGAGAAAGGGAAAGTAGTTCCGTTCACTCCGAGAGAGTGACCCGCTCACTTACTTTCTTTATCCGTCTTTTCGCTAGCATAATTTAATGAATCCAGATCGGCCCAATTCGCATCATGCCTGCTCTGTAACCCGTCTTCTCCCTAACTGTTCCAGCTAGAAAACGAACAACGAAGATACCAACGGAGATTTCAGAAGACCTTTTGGAGGATACGCAGATAATGAGACAACCTTTCCCTTCTGCACATCCGACTTCCGTGTTTTCGAAACGAACCGACGAAAATGGGTTCAAATCCAGCTAATCCTCTTCCTATGTCCACACATGCGTTTCTATTCTCAAATCTATCTGAGGAGGAACAGTTTTGACAGTTCAAGAGTATTCGAGTGTATACTTCAATACATTTATCAATATTTAAAGCATCGTGATGTCATTCTGAAGATGTACGTGAAAATCGCTATCAACTGGCCGCGATATGAAGATGCATATCCAAGGGACAGACGGCACGGTTGGAGCAGGACTTGCCATTTTGGGATTCACTGAGCGAATCCCTAATTCTTGAGGATCTTCCAGAAGTCGTAGCTGCCCGAAGCGAAGGTCACCGCAGCTGAGTCTGAACGTGAATAGTTTGATTGAGAAGTGGACTGAATGTGCTGACCCTGTCTCTACTTCATTGTGGTATGTGGTCGATTAGTTGGTGGGCAGTTTCCTTCAAACATGGGAGGTGATGAGCTGGTGTATGCAGCTGGAATAACGAGAATATTATGAAAGGATAGTTAAGAAAGGCAAAATTTTGGCGTAGAAGAGGAACTGTATTCGAGTGAGCACGCGCAAAGAATACAAAGCTTTCTCAATCGACGATTCGAAATGGGTTAGGAATGGAAGAGGCTCTTTCTTTCTCTGCCCGTCTCTCATTTCACAACTCTCTCTCGCCCTGCCCCCATTCGTCTGCTTTCTCTACCTTTTACCGTCACTCTATGCTCTCGACCTTTTCCCCTCCTCCAGCAAAGCTTGAGTGACGACAATCGTTTCCGGTACGGAGAACCTGTGCAGTATACGACTATCGTTCTCTCATATATTATGTATGCACCATTCTGATTAAGTTGTATCTAGCACAAACTGCGAAATTGCGTCAATCATTAATAATGCAGAGCAGGACCGCAACGATTTCAGCAGCGACGAATGCGAATGCGAATAAGATGATACTGGAAGAACTACAGTCTCGCTCCATAACAGTGTACCGGTATCGAATCAACCTGCTAGTCGTATTTTTGGAACCTGCCCAATCCAACCAAAATAATAACCGGATATGCAGAGGAATCTTCTGGACACAGAGTCAGTGTCTAGATCGCATTAGTTTTGCCTAGTGTCACCATCAACAAAGATTAGTTTGCAACTCTTGCAGCACACTCACGAGTGTGTCCGGAGTTTGCAGAACAAAATAAAAGCTCGGATAATGCAGCACGGTGTTATTTTTATCATCTTCTCTCATAAGTCATCTCATTTCATTTCAGAACCATGTTCCACACCAACCTTCTCATCTTCTCGCTACTGGTCGCAACTATCTACGGCATTGCCCCTGTCGGTCCGATCGGTCCAATCGGTCCAATCCCACCCATCGGCCCTATCGAACCGCCCGACCTGGTCAGCCAACAATATTCTCCTTTGAACCTGTTGTGATCCTCTTCACTCAAGCAAACGTAGGCTTGTGTTTCATACGAACGCGTGCATTCTTGCCTTTTCTCGTACAATAGAGTGAAAATGAATTGAGTTGCAATGATTCCCTAGGTAATGGCTTCCCGGTGGTCTGGGTTGAAGGTGGTAATGAAGATGGTTGGACAGAAATTCCGAATAGTGATTAATTCCATTCTCAGCGTCCCTGTCCTCCGTGCTCGCCCGATCCGTGCCCGAGAGGATACCACTGCGAGACGCACCCAGTCTGCGTGCGCAACGTCATCGGCCCCATCGGATAACCACCACACACTCTCGCTCATGACCACTCTCAAATCTTGTTTATTTTAATTGAATAAACGAGAGTAAAATTTGCACTGTGGAATCAAGTAGGTTTGCAACCGTTTGTCACTCAAGGCTAGTTAAGTTTCAGCAACATGCATCCAGTAGATGGCTTTTGTGAGCTTGTGATAAAGTGGACATGTGATGCGAATTATCTAACATAATCTTCAAAATGATCATGAACAGGCGCTCACATATTTTTTAGCAGAACATGGCGTTTCTCGGAAATAGCAGAAGTCGTGTGGGCACATAACGGATACGTCGTTGAACAGCCATAATTAGCGCCAGGTGTCCTAGACCCTTTTGAAACTAATTATGTTGCAACTATCGGCAAGTTAGCAGTTGGGTGAATGTCTGAAGAAGACAGGGCTCTCTGCACGATACGTGGAAGCTTTTCTCGGTACCTGTACATGCAATTCTGATTATTACACCTGATCAAATAGCTCACGCTTTGACGAAATAGAGAACGAGAAGGGGATCGATGATGGGAAAGATTTGGGCTGACATAATTGATATTGCTCCTATTCCGCCAAGCGACGGTGCTAGAAAACGCATCTGATTAGCTCGGCAAAGATGGATTATTTACGTAGCAGTACTGTTCCTATCATTGCAAATCCGATCGGCGCATATGACGTGCAAGTTGGTATCATCGTCTATCAAAGTTGACATTTTCAGAAATTGTGCGCACATAAAGGTAACAGAGATCACGGACCTGCCACAAAAGTGCTCGAAATAGCTGATGCTGCATTAGACGCGATTTTGAGCTCGCAAAGTGCCTGCGAACGATAGCTCATTCGTTCGAAACGGAAGTTTCGAAACTTTGTTTCATGCATTGTTTTCAGAATTCTGAACAGGCAATACACAATTACTAATCCGCAACTGGAGAACAGTGAAATAAATATTAGCATTGACATAATTGAATCCGCTTGCAAAATTGTGTTGCCTTTTTCATCTACAATCTGAAATACAATCTGTATTGATCTCTGAAGTACAATTTACGATTACCCAGTAAACAGCGGCAAGAAAACCGGGCTGATTGGGAGCAAACAGGTCAAGATCATACTGTTGCTGAACAGAAATGCATCGAACAAATCAAGCAGAACTGCAAACTTTGAGTATCGGAGCGAATGCCCTCCTAGACAATTCGGTTGGGGCAAAAAGTGTGAGCGCATCTGTACAGAGTGCTACTGCAAAAGAGCGATAACAACCATCGAAATAATAAGCACTAACAAACGAAAAACAGATCTGCAATGAAGGCTATGGTTAACCAATTTCTCCAAGGGTTTCTCCGGATCCAAGATAGTGTTGGAGGACTAAAATCTCGATGTTCCTTCAGACAACCATGAATTGCCTACTCGCAAATCAGCACAAATCGATACACATAGTGGAATGCTAGCAGCACAAATGTTTGATAGAAGATAAACATCCAGCATATGCCTGAAGAATGATCTATTTCATACCATTTCAAATAGAAGCAAAACTGACCTGCCCACACACCAGCAGGCGTAGACTGAGTTATGAATCGACCACCCCAGAAAATGAAACCGAAATCGGTGACATGGCAGGCATGAAAAGTCAGATATCTCGGCATCGCTGACCATAACATACGGGAAACAGAACAACATGCGTAAGTGTGACCAAGATATCGACCACGGAAAAGCTCAGAAGCAGATATCGATAGGGACCAATCTGAGTTTTCCGTATGACTTGTACTTCAACGGAGCATTACGTGTTGTATTTCCGTAACGATAATGACGAAAATAAGGTAAGCATTGAAAATACTCGAAATGCAAGCAGTGGCATAAGAGTAAATCTGAATTTCAAATTTTAAATGCATGAAAAATTGAACTCACATGAAAAAATTTCTCGTCGAGAAGGCCGGCGAATAACATCGAGCGAATGCCGCTGTTATCATCTTCGTCTGAGAAAACGAGGAAAGGTTGTGTGAACAGTTCGCCTATGAAAGAAGCAAAAACAAGAAGGGTATTACGATGATCATTAATGAATGCATGCTATTCATCATTTATGATGCATTTTTTTCAGTACACGGGACAGCGGCACAAAATGGAGTGAGAAATATACTTTACAAAAAAACAATTGTATTCGCCCAGAAGGAACCGTGCTACAATAAGTAGTGGTTTTCACAGTTCGCCTCTGCACGCATTCAGGATACGCTTGGCTGTTAGAGGCGAATCAAGACGTATGAAATCGCGGCTTCCACTATGAACATTATAGAAATTGGAAAACGAGGAATAATTGTTGCGAGATCTGAACGATTCGATGGCCATTCTAATGGCGGAATGTACTGCTGTAGCTGTGAGGAGTGGAGGTTCTCCAATTCCCTGAATTATATGAGTTATACCTCTAAAAGGGGGAACGTTTACCTTTGATCGGTAGATCTGTCCAGGATAGTTCTTGCCGTTCTCGAGTAGTTTGACGCGGAATCGCTCAGGCACCATGTGGACGGTAGGGATCTTGAAACGATTTTTTGAATTCAATGAGAAAGGAACAATCGTTACCTTGTAACCGTAGACGCTTCCGTTAGTAATTTTGCCGTTGTCGTCAGTATCGATCTCTTCCAACGTTAGTAGACCGTATCCCTGAAGTCAACACCCCAGTTTTGATGTTCAGAAATTGCCGGTTCATTACCTGTATGAATGCTCCTTCAATCTGCCCAATGTCCACAGCAGGATTGATGCTGTCGCCCAAATCCATCACAATGTCGACGGATTTGAGCTAAGCAGCAATTAGATGATTATATTTTCCAATGATCAGTCTCATTCTCGGTACCTTATGCTCTCCAGTCATGCAGTCCACCTCTACTAGCACACACGCAGCGCCAGTGGTAAAGTACGGAAACTCTTTCAGAGGCATGTTGTGGTTCTTGCGATCGTCGCTGAGTCTAAAAGCTTTCAATCCATTTATTTCGCTCAATTAACAAACTCACGATACTGTTTCGCTCGCTTGCAGCGGAACTTTGGCCATCCACGCCGACATTAGGGCCTAAATTCATCCATATTGCCTGACGAGTTGTCCCATAGGCTCACCTTTGTGAAATCCCCATCACATTCATCGATGTGTGGTTGGATGCCTTCCAACAATTTCTCGCAGGCTTTCTGAAACAAGAATTGCACTGATAATTGAGCGTCGAAAGAGTAATTGCACACCTTCACTGCATGTCCGCAGATATCGGTTCCGATGGACATACCTGAGGTATATGGCTATAAGAGTCAGTGAAAAAACTCACCTGATGGCATCGTGTTCATCGTTTTATCAGTAGCCATCTCGATAATGGTGATCTTCTCGTGAGGAATCTGAAAAAATAATCAAGCCTCCCCGTGACCTCCCGCCCACGCCGGAGCCATACGAGCAATGATCGGAGAGTGAAACTCATCATTGCCTCAGAGCGTGCGGGAGCGCGTTTCAGTTTGCGTTTCAGTTATCAAGTCTCGTATAAAGAATGAATAAACTTACTTTAAGCACAGTTGCCGCGATTTGGATCATCTTCGTGTTCAGACCTGTTATAAAGTATTTACTGTGAGAAAGCCTCAAATTGGATGCTACCTTGACCCATCTCGACCGTTCCCACATTGACTCGTACTGTTCCATCGAGCATAAGTTGTACGAAGGCAGTGCCCTGTGTATTTGGCTCAAACTTTTGTTGAAACTCGGCTAAGATACCTGCTCAAACCACTGCGAAGTTTGGCCCTGCACAGTGCCTGATATGGCAACGCCTCTCTTTATGCGAATTGAACTGTAATATTTGACTTATCTGAGGAAAACCGAGGTACACTACGTGATAAGGCAATTAAATAAACCAACGTTCTGTTGAACTCATCACAGTCCTTTCGCAGCTTTTCGAAATCGGAGAATTGTTCGACCTCACGCCAACAGTCCTTCAATTGCCATTAATATTTTACAAAAAACAGTTTCTATAATTGTACAGGTATGAAGTTTGGAACATTTCACTTACCGGAAGGCAGTAGTTCTTGATAGTCGACCCGCTTAGGACGGCGTCCCCTTCTCTGAGAAGATTCAGCTTCTTCACCTAAAATGATATTTTCAGAGTGGCTATGCTCCAGTCAAGCGAAATTGTCTGCTGCTAACCTCATTGAGCGGTTTGCCGACTCGCTGCGCAATCGTCGCCATTACAGTCTCCATGAAGAAGAACAGTTGCGGGCGACCGTAGCCTCTGCAATCACCTCAATGTGTGTGTCACACCAACATCTTAGACTCTGCTAGGAAAACTACAAACCGGAATCCGGAATCCGAGTAGGTTTTGTGTATAAAACTGTGTGTAATTCAATAGAGTCTAACTGAGTATCTTACCTGAACCCCGTATTTGAGCATGTATTGGTCTTGAGCGCCCAGCACTCTGCCCTCATCGCGGGCACGCGGAAGCACGCGTCCGCATGCATGATCATTAGAGCGATCTGAAATTATAGAAAAAAATTTAGATAGCGCAGAACGTTGTGTTCGGGTAGGTTTTTGGAACGTAATTTGTGTAGAAGCAACTGGACAAAATGCGGACAACATACCCACAACGAGTTGTCCATGGAGTAGCCGCCGTGCAGGTACTGCACGACGTGAAGTGCGACCAGACGACCGTCCTCGTCGATTCCTACTCTGAAATGATTGAAACTGATCTGTCCTTACTTGATAAAGCCCTGAAATGTTTGACAGATTTGTCCATTTCCAAAATTTGTACAAGAAGACACGAGCTGATTCATTCTGGGTGAAAAACTATTAAGAATCTGACGTACCGATATTTGAAAAGAGCAGGATGCCTCTTGCCCGTAGAGGCAAAGTCGTCGTAGCGATGCAGCACACTTGAGACTGGCTTGCTGTAAGAAAACAAGATCTTCACGATTCAGAACCATGTGCGACTCAGAAGTTGTGAAGCACGCGATGTTTGAGTGTTAAGGAAAGGCCAAGAGATCTTCCTGTGTGCTCACCGTAGCTTGTTCGCAGCAACAACCGCAGGTCCTCGATTGATGCATTCTCCTGTTCCTTTACCGCCGAACCCTCCACCAAGCCGTTTCACCTTCAATTTTCAGCGTTCATCTGAGATAACTCGTTTTACACTCTACTTCGCTTTGTCTGACGAGCGAGAGGTCATTGAATAATGAGAGACCATACACCAGGTGCACATGATTACCTTTACAACGATATTATTCGCAGGGATGTTGAGAATGCCCGCAGTGAGGTACTGTATGTCACTCGGATTTTGTGTGGCTGAGTAGATGGTCCTGAATATACATTGAAATCACGAAAACTAGAAGGCAATCTTCCGTTGGAAAAAAACAGATGCGACCGGTCCTCTCTCTCTTAATGGACAGTTCTGATTATTTTGTGAGCCCGGAATTGAAATGGGAGGGATAGAAATGAAATGGAGATGAAGCTAGAGACCGACCATCCATCGTTCTCCTCCGGCACGACCACGCAGCTCTGAGTCTCCATGTACAGATGCTCCTGTCCGCCAATGGAGCACTCGCCCTCGATCAGGATCGGGGCGGTCTGAGATAAAAGAAACGTGCTTTCAAGTCACCATTTTCTTTCAGTCAATAAGTGATTCAAAGGGGGAAGTTATATTTGGAAGCAGTGTGTAATAAACGTTCTGGTCTCATATCGTGTGCTAATGGTGGTATCCATTCGGTACAATCTGACCTTCAATGCCGCATCCACTTCCTCCTGTGGTTTTCCGAAGCCAAGTGCTTTCGGGATCAGGTAGCTTTGAGCCGCGATTGCTTCCTAAAAATGTTAGAAAATATTTTTATTGAACACCGCTTATAGATTAGCACTCGCCTCAATAGTGAGAATCGCTGGCAGTTTCTCGTACTCGACCTTGACCAACTTCGCAGCTCTCCTGGCCGTCTCCTGATCCTCTGCAACAATGCAACCGATCGGCTGCCCGATCATCTCCACCTGAATGGAAACACTCAAAATATATCACTTCATTTTTCGTAATTTTCAGATCAGAGTTTGCTAATCAATGACCTTTTTCACATGGGAATGGATTCAACTCACAATACTCCAAATAAAAGGAATGTAACAAGCCAGAAAGTAAGCAGTTTAGATCTTTTTCATGGTCACTCACCACTCCATCGGCGAAGACGGGCGTGTCGTCCTGCAGCATGTAGTGCGGCTCGAGGGACGGACGGAGCAGACCGCCTGGAGGAATGTCCTGAACATTTCGAAAATCAGGTATCTTCATTCTCCACATAGGGTTGGCTTGTCAAGATTTTAACCGCTTTTGAAGATTGGATTGGGGACGAATGATCTTGACAAGAATTGGCTCATTGCCAATTCTTTTCAAGATCTTGAAAAACAACCAAGATCATTTCAAAATTGAAGATCTTGGATCATTCCTCCCTCTCATTTCTCGAGCGCGCAGGTCAGCACCGACCGCCTCTCTCGCAAAAAGTGATGGAAATGGTTGTATTTCAAGAAATTTCAAGAACCGAGATCTTGAAAAACAATTCGTTGTTCTTGACAAGAAGAGATAATTGAGTTACAACTTTTCAAGATCTTGCAATCTTGATTGCCAAGCCAACCCTATCTCCACATTGAGCATTGCACTTGATAGAATAGTGCGAAGTGCACATGATTAATAGAACAAATTCGAATTATTCTTTCAAAATATGATCGAATACGGGAAGATGCAGGTGCAAGAGAATAATAACCTTGGCATCCACATACGCCAGTACTCCTTCAATGGCTAGAGCAGGAGAGGGATCGACGGAGAGGATGCGAGCGTGTGCCTCGGTTGAGAGAACGAGCGCAGCGTGTTTGAGGTCTGCAATTTTTTTGTTGCTTTTTACAGATGGAGCATTCGGCTTCTTCCGGAAAGGATGAAGTCAGAGACTCATACCGTGTATCTTCAGATCGTCTACGTACTGCGCCTCTCCGGTCGTGTGGCGGTCCGCGGAGGAATGTTGCAATGGACGACCGACGGGAGTGAGGGATGGGTCGGCTGCCTGATCAATTCCGTTTAAATCACCAAGAGATCGGGGAGAAGAGCACTTTGAACAGTTGTAGCGGCTCCAACTGATCTCTCGTCGCGCTCAACCCATCTCCGTTATCGTTTCCCGCTAGGATGGTCAACATCTGAAATACTGAATATTGATGGACTGCGAAATAATGTTCAAAACTAGTGAAAGGCCTCACATCAAGCACCGCTGCCTTGACGATATCTCTCTTGTATTCGAAGTCTTTCTCGTTTTTGAAGTTCTGGAAATCCACATTGACCGACAACGAGATGAGATCGTTGGTAGTCATGCCGTCCTGCAGACTGCAAGGTGGCGAATGTCATTGATTGTTCAATAGGTGTGTTTCAAAAAGCCGAGAACTCGCTCAATAGGTGTGTTTTCGCTCTCAAGCACTACTTGCAGCACTCAGCGAAGTCAGGGGGATGAGCTCAAACTTGGGCAGAGACTCAACCACTCAATGCACTGGGAACTATGATCTCGGTGATTTCAGCTGCTTGGAATAAAAATTGTTGGACTCACTTCTCAATCGCTCCCTTCGCACTGATCGATGATTTCTGCATAATAATCGGCCTTAGAAATGCGCCAATGACGATTGTGCAGGGGTTGAATTCTGAAAATTTGTAATTCTTTTTATCATTTTATCATTTTTATTAATTCCACAGTCAATTTGACATAATAAAATAAACCGTTTTCCTCATCATAGCTCGCTGCGGCATTCACCACTGCATCATCTGCTCCGAACCGCTTGCCGTGCTTGAACGCGGCGATTCGAACCGTCTGAAACGTATCCATCAACAGTCATTGTAGCAGCTTGTGCACTTGGTACACCCTGTTTCATAGACCTTCAACATACAACTTTTGTTCACTTAGCATGAAAAAGGTTTTACGAACCGGTGCACAGGGAATGATAAGTGTAGTGATGACTTCTGATGATTTCATGACTGTTTTCCTTCCGTCATGAACATCGAAGAAGTTGTACGCAATCACGTCGCGATGGTAAGAAGTGGACAGATTGAGAAGGCGAACTCTGCAAAGAAATACTAGGCGCTTGAAAATGCGGCTCCCCTGCACATGTCAGGAGAATATAGCGAAAATGAAATGTGCTTCAATGAGTGATGGGAGAGTTCAAGGCTACCGATAATGCGTTTCCTTACTTCCAGTTTAGCGCCAGAAACAGTGTACAGAAGTCCGAAGAGGGAGAAGCTGAGGCGAGCGCGCCCGCCCAACTCTGAAGAAAGAAGCGATGGAGAATTTGACGATCAAAGAGAAATTATGTGAACAGAAAGTTTTCACCGCGGTATTCTTCACTTGGTCGCTTGAATATTTTGCGTAGAGTAAATCGATGGTCGATACGTATTGCTCTGTCTTGCAATGAGTACGAAGAGCCGACAGGAATTCACTGAACTGATTAGGTTCTCATTCAATTTTGGAATTTTTTAGAAAGATTTCGCACTAGGAGAGAGAAATGAGAGTGGCAAGGAGTAAACTTTCCTTACTGGTCAAGGGAACAACTAACCTGATGCTCAACCCACTTCCGATGTGAATCTCTCCATTGATTACTTCCACGGTCTTCAACTCCTCGATACGTTGAATACTCAACCAGACGGAGTTCGCAGTTGGTGAGGGGTTCATTGAGTGGACTGGAATGAGTTGGAAGATCACAGAAAACAATAAAAACTCACTCAATCGCGTAATCATTCCGGTGGAAACGAACTTGTCAACGATTGGAAGCGATTTGAATGTGGCCGAGAGTTCCTGAAATGATCATACAGTCGGTGACAACCGGACACTTTTTCTTTCATCTGTAACTCTCGAACCAGAGCAGATATCGAGCTAATTTTGGTTCTATTGCACAGATAATCTATTAAAGACTACGACGCGAATAATGGGAATTATCGGGAAAAAAATCAATAATTGCCTAATGATGGCGTAACCAACATGTACTTTTTCGAAAATTCATTATTCTTTGGAGGATTTTTTTCGACTCACCAAAATTTTTGTGCATGGAAACCAGTCCAAGGGCTACACAGGAAAAAAGTTTCAAGTTGCTGCGACCACTCTCCGCGGCTGCAGAAATTCAGCGAAATTGAGGAT